>JARQAB010000102.1:0-123606 GCA_036172955.1 Meloidogyne arenaria
TTATGAAGGGAAATTAAAAATAATCGGATATTAATTGACACTTAAGAACTTCCAAAGTGATGTGGCATCCTTCGAATTCAATCCGTTTTGCTATATAATAGCTCGTTAGAATCAGCATGAAAAACTGTATTAGAATCCTTGGATAAATTTATCTACTAATTGGGTTATAAAAAAGTTATGATAGGGAGGATAATCTAAAAAAAATATCGGATATTAATTGACACCTTAAGAACTTCAAAGTGATGTGGCATCCTCGAATTCAATCCGTTTTGCTATATTAATAGCTCGTTAGAAATCCAGCATGAAAAACTGTATTAGAATCCTTTGATAAATTTTATCTACTATTGGTTATAAAAAAGTTATATGGGAAATTAAAAAAATATCGGATATTACATTGACACTTAAGAACTTCACAAGTTGATGTGGCATCCGAATTCAATCCGTTTTGCTATATTAATAGCTCGTTAGAATCAGCATGAAAAACTGTATTAGAATCCTTGGATAAATTTATCTACTATTGGTTATAAAAAAGTTATGATAGGGAAATTAAAAAAATATCGGATATTAATGACACTTAAGAACTTCAAAGTGATGTGGCATCTCGAATTCAAATCCGTTTTGCTATATTAATAGCTCGTTAGAATCAGCATGAAAAACTGTATTAGAATCCTTGGATAAATTTATTACTATTGGTTATAAAAAAGTTATGATAGGAAATTAAAAAAATATCGGATATTAATTGACACTTAAGAACTTCAAGTGATGTGGCATCTCGAATCAAATCCGTTTGCTATCTTAATAGCTCGTTAGAATCAGCATGAAAAACTGTATTAGAATCCTTGGATAAATTATCTACTATTGGTTATAAAAAAGTTATGATAGGGAAATTAAAAAATATCGGATATTAATTGACACTTAAGAACTTCAAAGTGATGTGGCATCTCGAATTCAAATCCGTTTTGCTATATTAATAGCTCGTTAGAATCAGCATGAAAAACTGTATTAGAATCCTTGGATAAATTTATCTACTATTGGTTATAAAAAAGTTATGATAGGGAAATAAAAAATATCGGATATTAATTGACACTTAAGAACTTCAAAGTGATGTGGCATCTCGAATTCAAATCCGTTTTGCTATATTAATAGCTCGTTAGAATCAGCATGAAAAACTGTATTAGAATCCTTGGATAAATTTATCTACTATTGGTTATAAAAAAGTTATGATAGGGAAATTAAAAAATATCGGATATTAATTGACACTTAAGAACTTCAAAGTGATGTGGCATCTCGAATTCAAAATCCGTTTTGCTACTTTAATAGCTCGTTAGAATCAGCATGAAAAACTGTATTAGAATCCTTGGATAAATTTATCTACTATTGGTTATAAAAAGTTATGATAGGGAAATTAAAAAAATATCGGATATTAATTGACACTTAAGAACTTCAAAGTGATGTGGCATCTCGAATTCAAATCCGTTTTGCTATATTAATAGCTCGTTAGAATCAGCATGAAAAACTGTATTAGAATCCTTGGATAAATATATCTACTATTGGTTATAACAAACTTATGATAGGGAAATTATAAAATACCCGACCCTATTCCTAACTTAAGAACTTCAAAGTGATGTGGCATCTCGAATTCAAATCCGTTTTGCTATATTAATAGCTCGTTAGAATCAGCATGAAAAACTGTATTAGAATCCTTGGATAAATTTATCTACTATTGGTTATAAAAAAGTATGATAGGGAAATTAAAAAATATCGGATATTAATTGACACTTAAGAACTCAAAGTGATGTGGCATCTCGAATTCAAATCCGTTTTGCTATATTAATAGCTCGTTAGAATCAGCATGAAAAACTGTATTAGAATCCTTGGATAAATTTATCACTATTGGTTATAAAAAAGTTATGATAGGGAAATTAAAAAATATCGGATATTAATTGACACTTAAGAACTTCAAAGTGATGTGGCATCTCGAATTCAAATCCGTTTTGCTTATTAATAGCTCGTTAGTGTACAACAAAATAATCAGCATGAAAAACTGTATTAGAATCCTTGGATAAATTTATCTACTATTGGTTATAAAAAAGTTATGATAGGGAAATTAAAAAATATCGGATATTAATTGACACTTAAGAACTTCAAAGTGATGTGGCATCTCGAATTCAAATCCGTTTTGCTATATTAATAGCTCGTTAGAATCAGCATGAAAAACTGTATTAGAATCCTTGGATAAATTTATCTACTATTGGTTATAAAAAAGTTATGATAGGGAAATTAAAAAATATCGGATATTAATTACACTTAAGAACTTCAAAGTGATGTGGCATCTCGAATTCAAATCCGTTTTGCTTTATTAATAGCTCGTTAGAATCAGCATGAAAAACTGTATTAGAATCCTTGGATAAATTTATCTACTATTGGTTATAAAAAAGTTATGATAGGGAATTTATTTTTTTTCAAAATATCGCATATTAATTGACACTTAAGAACTTCAAAGTGATTTGGCATCTCGAATTCAAATCCGTTTTGCTTTATTAATAGCTCGTTAGAATCAGCATGAAAAACTGTATTAGAATCCTTGGATAAATTTATCTACTATTGGTTATAAAAAAGTTATGATAGGGAAATTAAAAAATATCGGATATTAATTGGACACTTAAGAACTTCAAAGTGATGTGGCATCTCGAATTCAAATCCGTTTTGCTTTATTAATAGCTCGTTAGAATCAGCATGAAAAACTGTATTAGAATCCTTGGATAAATTTATCTACTATTGGTTATAAAAAAGTTATGATAGGGAAATTAAAAAATATCGGATATTAATTGACACTTAAGAACTTCAAAGTGATGTGGCATCTCGAATTCAAATCCGTTTTGCTTATTAAAGCTCGTTAGAATCAGCATGAAAAACTGTATTAGAATCCTTGGATAAATTTATCTACTATTGGTTATAAAAAAGTTATGATAGGGAAATTAAAAAATATCGGATATTAATTGACACTTAAGAACTTCAAAGTGATGTGGCATCTCGAATTCAAATCCGTTTTGCTATATTAATAGCTCGTTAGAATCAGCGGGGAATGAAAAAACTGTATTAGAATCCTTGGATAATTTATCTACTATTGGTTATAAAAAAGTTATGATAGGGAAATTAAAAAATATCGGATATTAATTGGGGGGGGGGAACCCCCCCAAAACTTTTTAAAAAAGAACTTCAAAAGTGATGTGGCATCTCGATTCAAATCCGTTTTGCTTTATTAATAGCTCGTTAGAATCAGCATGAAAAGCTGTATTAGAATCCTTGGATAAATTTATCTACTGTTGGTTATAAAAAGTTATGATAGGGAAATTAAAAAATATCGGATATTAATTGACACTTAAGAACTTCAAAGTGATGTGGCATCTCGAATTCAAAATCCGTTTTGCTTATTAATAGCTCGTTAGAATCAGCATGAAAAAACTGTATTAGAATCCTTGGATAAATTTATCTACTATGGTTATAAAAAAGTATGATAGGGAAATTAAAAAATATCGGATATTAATTGACACTTAAGAACTTCAAAGTGATGTGGCATCTAATTCAAATCCGTTTTGCTTTATTAATAGCTCGTTAGAATCAGCATGAAAAAACTGTATTAGAATCCTTGGATAAATTTATCTACTATTGGTTATAAAAAAGTTATGATAGGGAAATTAAAAAATATCGGATATTAATTGACACTTAAGAACTTCAAAGTGATGTGGCATCTCGAATTCAAATCCGTTTTGCTTATTAATAGCTCGTTAGAATCAGCATGAAAAACTGTATTAGAATCCTTGGATAAATTTATCTACTATTGGTTATAAAAAAGATATCTTAGGAAAAAAAAAAAAAAAACCATAAAAATTGAAACTTAAGAACTTCAAAGTGATGTGGCATCTCGAATTCTAAACCGTATTTCTCTATTAAGATCTCGTTAGAATCAGCATGAAAAACTGTATTAGAATCCTTGGATAAATTTATCTACTATTGGTTATAAAAAAGTTATGATAGCGGAAATTAAAAAATATCGATATTAATTGACACTTAAGAACTTCAAAGTGATGTGGCATCTCGAATTCAAATCCGTTTTGCTTATTAATAGCTCGTTAGAATCAGCATGAAAAACTGTATTAGAATCCTTGGATAAATTTATCTACTATTGGTTATAAAAAAGTTATGATAGGGAAATTAAAAAATATCGGATATTAATTGACACTTAAGAACTTCAAAGTGATGTGGCATCTCGAATTCAAATCCGTTTTGCTTTATAAATAGCTCGTTAGAATCAGAATGAAAAACTGTATTAGAATCCTGGGATAAATTTATAGACTATTGGTTATAAAAAAGTTTGATAGGGAAATTAAAAAATATCGGATATTAATTGACACTTAAGAACTTCAAAGTGATGTGGCATCTCGAATTCAAATCCGTTTTGCTTTATTAATAGCTCGTTAGAATCAGCATGAAAAACTGTATTAGAATCCTTGGATAAATTTATCTACTATTGGTTATAAAAAAGTTATGATAGGGAAATTAAAAAATATCGGATATTAATTGACACTTAAGAACTTCAAAGTGATGTGGCATCTCGAATTCAAATCCGTTTTGCTTTATTAATAGCTCGTTAGAATCAGCATGAAAAACTGTATTAGAATCCTTGGATAAATTTATCTACTATGGTTATAAACAAGTTATGAGACGGAAATTAACAAATATCGGATATTAATTGACACTTAAGAACTTCAAAGTGATGTGGCATCTCGAATTCAAATCCGTTTTGCTTTATTAATAGCTCGTTAGAATCAGCATGAAAAACTGTATTAGAATCCTTGGATAAATTTATCTACTATTGGTTATAAAAAAGTTATGATAGGGAAATTAAAAAATATTCGGATATTAATGACACTTAAGAACTTCAAAGTGATGTGGCATCTCATATTCAAATCCGTTTTGCTTTATTAATAGCTCGTTAGAATCAGCATGAAAAACTGTATTAGAATCCTTGGATAAATTTATCTACTATTGGTTATAAAAAAGTTATGATAGTGAAATTAAAAAATATCGGATATTAATTGACACTTAAGAACTTCAAAGTGATGTGGCATCTCGAATTCAAATCCGTTTTGCTTTATTAATAGATCGTTAGAATCAGCATGAAAAACTGTATTAGAATCCTTGGATAAATTTATCTACTATTGGTTATAAAAAAGTTATGATAGGGAAATTAAAAAATATCGGATATTAATTGACACTTAAGAACTTCAAAGTGATGTGGCATCTCGAATTCAAAATCGTTTTGCGTAATTAATAGCTCGTTAGAATCAGCATGAAAAACTGTATTAGAATCCTTGGATAAATTTATCTACTATTGGTTATAAAAAAGTTATGATAGGGAAATTAAAAAATATCGGATATTAATTGACACTTAAGAACTTCAAAGTGATGTGGCATCTCGAATTCAAATCCGTTTTGCTATATTAATAGCTCGTTAGAATCAGCATGAAAAACTGTATTAGAATCCTTGGATAAATTTATCTACTATTGGTTATAAAAAGTTATGATAGGGAAATTAAAAAATATCGGATATTAATTGACACTTAAGAACTTCAAAGTGATGTGGCATCTCGAATTCAAATCCGTTTTGCTTTATTAATAGCTCGTTAGAATCAGCATGAAAAAACTGTATTAGAATCCTTGGATAAATTTATCTACTATTGGTTATAAAAAAGTTATGATAGGGAAATTAAAAATATCGGATATTAATGACACTTATGAACTTCTAAGTGATGTGGCATTTCGAATTCAAATCCGTTTTGCTTTATTAATAGCTCGTTAGAATCAGCATGAAAAACTGTATTAGAATCCTTGGATAAATTATCTACTATTGGTTATAAAAAAGTTATGATAGGGAAATTAAAAAATATCGGATATTAATTGACACTTAAGAACTTCAAAGTGATGTGGCATCTCGAATTCAAATCCGTTTGCTTTATTAATAGCTCGTTAGAATCAGCATGAAAACTGTATTAGAATCCTTGGATAATTTATCTACTATTGGTTATAAAAAAGTTATGATAGGGAAATTAAAAAATATCGGATATTAATTGACACTTAAGAACTTCAAAGTGATGTGGCATCTCGAATTCAAATCCGTTTTGCTTATTTAGTAGCTCGTTAGAATAAGCATGAAAATCTGTATTAGAATCCTTGGATAAATGTATCTACTATTGGTTATAAAAAGTTATGATAGGGAAATTAAAAAATATCGGATATTAATTGACACTTAAGAACTTCAAAGTGAGTTGGCATCTCGAATTCAAATCCGTTTTGCTTATTAATTGCTCGTTAGAATCAGCATGAAAAACTGTATTAGATTCCCTTGCGTATTTGTTCTACTATTGGTTATAAAAAAGTTATGATAGGGAAATTAAAAAATATCGGATATTAATTGACACTTAAGAACTTCAAAGTGATGTGGCATCTCGAATTCAAATCCGTTTTGCTTTATTAATAGCTCGTTAGAATCAGCATGAAAACTGTATTAGAATCCTTGGATAAATTTATCTACTATTGGTTAAAAAATGTTATGATAGGGAAATTAAAAAATATCGGATATTAATTGACACTTAAGAACTTCAAAGTGATGTGGCATTTCGAATTCAAATCCGTTTTGCTTTATTAATAGCTCGTTAGAATCAGCATGAAAAACTGTATTAGAATCCTTGGATAAATTTATCTACTATTGGTTATAAAAAAGTTATGATAGGGAAATTAAAAAATATCGGATATACATAGACACTTAAGAACTTCAAAGTGATGTGGCATCTCGAATTCAAATCCGTTTTGCTTTATTAATAGCTCGTTAGAATCAGCATGAAAAACTGTATTAGAATCCTTGGATAAATTTATCTACTATTGGTTATAAAAAAGTTATGATAGGGAAATTAAAAAATATCGGATATTAATTGACACTTAAGAACTTCAAAGTGATGTGGCATCTCGAATTCAAATCCGTTTTGCTATATTAATAGCTCGTTAGAATCAGCATGAAAAACTGTATTAGAATCCTTGGATAAATTTATCTACTATGGTTATAAAAAAGTTATGATAGGGAAATTAAAAAATATCGGATAGTAATTGACACTTAAGAACTTCAAAGTGATGTGGCATCTCATATTCACATCCGTTTTGCTTATTAATAGCTCGTTAGAATCAGCATGAAAAACTGTATTAGAATCCTTGGATAAATTTATCTACTATTGGTTATAAAAAAGTTATGATAGGGAAATTAAAAAATATCGGATATTAATTGACACTTTAAGAACTTCAAAGTGATGTGGCATCTCGAATTCAAATCCGTTTTGCTATATTAATAGCTCGTTAGAATCAGCATGAAAAACTGTATTAGAATCCTTGGATAAATTTATCTACTATGGTTATAAAAAGTTATGATAGGGAAATTAAAAATATCGGATATTAATTGACACTTAAGAACTTCAAAGTGATGTGGCATCTCGAATTCAAATCCGTTTTGCTTATTAATAGCTCGTTAGAATCAGCATGAAAAACTGTATTAGAATCCTTGGATAAATTTATCTACTATTGGTTATAAAAAAGTTATGATAGGGAAATTAAAAAATATCGGATATTAATTGACACTTAAGAACTTCAAAGTGATGTGGCATCTCGAATTCAAATCCGTTTTGCTTTATTAATAGCTCGTTAGAATCAGCATGAAAAACTGTATTAGAATCCTTGGATAAATTTATCTACTATTGGTTATAAAAAAGTTATGATAGGGAAATTAAAAAATATCGGATATTAATTGACACTTAAGAACTTCAAAGTGATGTGGCATCTCGAATTCAAATCCGTTTTGCTTTATTAATAGCTCGTTAGAATCAGCATGAAAAACTGTATTAGAATCCTTTGATAAATTTATTACTTATTGGTTATAAAAAAGTTATGATAGGAAATTAAATAATATCGGATATTAATGGACACTTAAGAACTTCAAAGTGATGTGGCATCTCGAATTCAAATCCGTTTTGCTATATTAATAGCTCGTTAGAATCAGCATGAAAAAATGTATTAGAATCCTTGGATAAATTTATGTACTATTGGTTATAAAAAAGTTATGATAGGGAAATTAAAAAATATCGGATATTAATGAACTTAAGAACTTCAAAGTGATTGTGGCATCTCGAATTCAAACCGTTTTGCTTTATTAATAGCTCGTTAGAATCAGCATGAAAAACTGTATTAGAATCCTTGGAAAAAATTAACACCTTCGTGTTATAAAAAAGTTGTGATAGGGAAATTATAAAATATCGGATATTAATTGACACTTAAGAACTTCAAAGTGAGTGGCATCTCGAATTCAAATCCGTTTTGCTTTATTAATAGCTCGTTAGAATCAGCATGAAAAACTGTATTAGAATCCTTGGATAAATTTATCTACTATTGGTTATAAAAAAGTTATGATAGGGAAATAAAAAATATCGGATATTAATTGACACTTAAGTACTTCAAAGTGATGTGGCATCTCGAATTCAAATCCGTTTTGCTTTATTAATAGCTCGTTAGACATCAGCATGAAAAACTGTATTAGAATCTTGGATAAATTTATCTACTATTGGTTATAAAAAGTTATGATAGGGAAAATTAAAAAATATCGGATATTAATTGACACTAAGAACTTCAAAGTGATGTGGCATCTCGAATTCAAATCCGTTTGCTATATTAATATCTCGTTAGAATCAGCATGAAAAACTGTATTAGAATCCTTGGATAAATTTATCTACTATTGGTTATAAAAAAGTTATGATAGGGAAATTAAAAAATATCGGATATTAATTGACACTTAAGAACTTCAAAGTGATGTGGCATCTCGAATTCAAATCCGTTTTGCTTTATTAATAGCTCGTTAGAATCAGCATGAAAAACTGTATTAGATTCTTGGATAAATTTATCTACTATGGTTATAAAAAAGTTATGATAGGGAAATTAAAAAATATCGGATATTAATTGACACTTAAGAACTTCAAAGTGATGTGGCATCTCGAATTCAAATCCGTTTTGCTATATTAATGCTCGTTAGAATCAGCATGAAAAACTGTATTAGAACTTGGATAATTTATCTACTATTGGTTATAAAAAAGTTATGATAGGGAAATTAAAAAATATCGGATATAATTGACACTTAAGAACTTCAAAGTGATGTGGCATCTCGAATTCAAATCCGTTTGCTTTATTAATAGCTCGTTAGAATCAGCATGAAAAACTGTATTAGAATCCTTGGATAATTTATCTACTATTGGTTATAAAAAAGTTATGATAGGGAAATTAAAAAATATCGGATATTAATGACACTTAAGAACTTCAAAGTGATGTGGGCATCTCGAATTCAAATCCGTTTTGCTTTATTAATAGCTCGTTAGAATCAGCATGAAAAACTGTATTAGAATCCTTGGATAAATTTATCTACTATTGGTTATAAAAAAGTTATGATAGGGAAATTAAAAAATATCGGATATTAATTGACACTTAAGAACTTCAAAGTGATGTGGCATCTCGAATTCAAATCCGTTTTGCTTTATAATAGCTCGTTAGAATCAGAATGAAAAAACTGTATTAGAATCTTGGATAAATTTTATCTACTATTGGTTATAAAAAAGTTAGGATAGGGAAATTAAAAAATATCGGAATTAACTGACATTAAGAACTTCAAAGTGATGTGGCATCTCGAATTCAAATCCGTTTGCTTTATTAATAGCTCGTTAAATCAGTAGAATCAGCATGAAAAACTGTATTAGAATCCTTGGATAAATTTATCTACTATTGGTTAAAAAAGTTATGATAGGGAAATAAAAAAATATCGGATATTAATTGACACTTAAGAACTTCAAAGTGATGTGGCATCTCGAATTCAAATCCGTTTTGCTTTATTAATAGCTCGTTAGAATCAGCATGAAAAACTGTATTAGAATCCTTTGATAAATTTATCTACTATTTTATCAAAAAAATGTCGGATAGGGAAATTAAAAAATATCGGATATAATTGACACTTAAGAACTTCAAAGTGATGTGGCATCTCGAATTCAAATCCGTTTTGCTTTATTATAGCTCGTTAGACTCAGCATGAAAAACTGTATTAGAATCCTTGGATAAATTTATTACTATTGGTTATAAAAAAGTTATGATAGGGAATTAAAAAATATCGGATTAATTGACACTTAAGAACAAAGTGATGTGGCATCTCGAATTCAAATCCGTTTTGCTTTATTAATAGCTCGTTAGAATCAGCATTGAAAAACTGTATTAGAATCCTTGGATAAATTTATCTACTATTGGTTATAAAAAGTTATGATAGGGAAAATTAAAAAATATGGATATTAATTGACACTTAAGAACTCAAAGTGATGTGGCATCTCGAATTCAAATCCGTTTTGCTATATTAATAGCTCGTTAGAATCAGCATGAAAAACTGTATTAGAATCCTTGGATAAATTTATCTACTATTGGTTATAAAAAAGTTCTGATAGGGAAATTAAAAAATATCGGATATTAATTGACACTTAAGAACTTCAAAGTGATGTGGCATCTCGAATTCAAATCCGTTTTGCTTTATTAATAGCTCGTTAGAATCAGCATGAAAAACTGTATTAGAATCCTTGGATAAATTTATCTACTATTGGTTATAAAAAAAGTTATGATAGGGAAATTAAAAATATCGGATATTAATTGACACTTAAGAACTTCAAAGTGATGTGGCATCTCGAATTCAAATCCGTTTGCCTATATTAATAGCTCGTTAGAATCAGCATGAAAAACTGTATTAGAATCCTTGGATAAATTATCTACTATTGGTTATAAAAAAGTTATGATAGGGAAATTAAAAAAATATCGGATATTAATTGACACTTAAGAACTTCAAAGTGATGTGGCATCTCGAATTCAAATCCGTTTTGCTATATTAATAGCTCGTTAGAAATCAGCATGAAAAACTGTATTAGAATCCTTGGATAAATTTATCTACTATTGGTTATAAAAAAGTATGATAGGGAAATTAAAAAATATCGGATATTAATTGACACTTAAGAACTTCAAAGTGATGTGGCATCTCGAATTTCAAATCCGTTTTGCTATATTAATAGCTCGTTAGAATCAGCATGAAAAACTGTATTAGAATCCTTGGATAAATTTATCTACTATTGGTTATAAAAAAGTTATGATAGGGAAATTAAAAAATATCGGATATTAATTGACACTTAAGAACTTCAAAGTGATGTGGCATCTCGAATTCAAATCCGTTTTGCTTTATTAATAGCTCGTTAGAATCAGCATGAAAAACTGTATTAGAATCCTTGGATAAATTTATCTGATATTGGTTATAAAAAAGTTATGATAGGGAAATTAAAAAATATCGGATATAATTGACACTTAAGAACTTCAAAGTGATGTGGCATCTCGAATTCAAATCCGTTTTGCTATATTAATAGCTCGTTAGAATCAGCATGAAAAACTGTATTAGAATCCTTGGATAAATTTATCTACTATTGGTTATAAAAAAGTTATGATAGGGAAATTAAAAAATATCGGATATTAATTGACACTTAAGAACTTCAAAGTGATGTGGCATCTCGAATTCAAATCCGTTTGCTTTATTAATAGCTCGTTAGAATCAGCATGAAAAACTGTATTAGAATCCTTGGATAAATTTATCTACTATTGGTTATAAAAAAGTTATGATAGGGAAATTAAAAAATATCGGATATTAATTGACACTTAAGAACTTCAAAGTGATGTGGCATCTCGAATTCAAATCCGTTTTGCTATATTAATAGCTCGTTAGAATCAGCATGAAAAACTGTATTAGAATCCTTGGATAAATTTATCTACTATTGGTTATAAAAAGTTATGATAGGGAAATTAAAAAATATCGGATATTAATTGACACTTAAGAACTTCAAAGTGATGTGGCATCTCGAATTCAAATCCGTTTTGCTATATTAATAGCTCGTTAGAATCAGCATGAAAAACTGTATTAGAATCCTTGGATAAATTTATCTACTATTGGTTATAAAAAAGTTATGATAGGGAAATAAAAAATATCGGATATTAATTGACACTTAAGAACTTCAAAGTGATGTGGCATCTCGAATTCAAATCCGTTTTGCTATATTAATAGCTCGTTAGAATCAGCATGAAAAACTGTATTAGAATCCTTGGATAAATTTATCTACTATTGGTTATAAAAAAGTTATGATAGGGAAATTAAAAATATCGGATATTAATTGACACTTAAGAACTTCAAAGTGATGTGGCATCTCGAATTCAAATCCGTTTTGCTTTATTAATAGCTCGTTAGAATCAGCATGAAAAACTGTATTAGAATCCTTGGATAAATTTATCTACTATTGGTTATAAAAAAGTTATGATAGGGAAATTAAAAAATATCGGATATTAATTGACACTTAAGAACTTCAAAGTGATGTGGCATCTCGAATTCAAATCCGTTTTGCTATATTAATAGCTCGTTAGAATCAGCATGAAAAACTGTATTAGAATCCTTGGATAAATTTATCTACTATTGGTTATAAAAAAGTTATGATAGGGAAATTAAAAAATATCGGATATTAATTGACACTTAAGAACTTCAAAGTGATGTGGCATCTCGAATTCAAATCCGTTTTGCTATATTAATAGCTCGTTAGAATCAGCATGAAAAACTGTATTAGAATCCTTGGATAAATTTATCTACAAAGGTATATAGAAAAGTTATGATAGGGAAATTAAAAAATATCGGATATTAATTGACACTTAAGAACTTCAAAGTGATGTGGCATCTCGAATTCAAATCGTTTTGCTATATTAATAGCTCGTTAGAATCAGCATGAAAAACTGTATTAGAATCCTTGGATAAATTTATCTACTATTGGTTACTAAAAAGTTATGTTAGGGTAATTAAAAATTTTGGTATATCAATTGACACTTAAGAACTTCAAAGTGATGTGGCATCTCGAATTCAAATCCGTTTTGCTTTATTAATAGCTCGTTAGAATCAGCATGAAAAACTGTATTAGAATCCTTGGATAAATTTATCTACTATTGGTTATAAAAAAGTTATGATAGGGAAATTAAAAAATATCGGATATTAATTGACACTTAAGAACTTCAAAGTGATGTGGCATCTCGAATTCAAATCCGTTTTGCTATATTAATAGCTCGTTAGAATCAGCATGAAAAACTGTATTAGAATCCTTGGATAAATTTATCTACTATTGGTTATAAAAAAGTTATGATAGGGAAATTAAAAAATATCGGATATTAATTGACACTTAAGAACTTCAAAGTGATGTGGCATCTCGAATTCAAATCCGTTTTGCTATATTAATAGCTCGTTAGAATCAGCATGAAAAACTGTATTAGAATCCTTGGATAAATTTATCTACTATTGGTTATAAAAAAGTTATGATAGGGAAATTAAAAAATCGGATATTAATTGACACTTAAGAACTTCAAAGTGATGTGGCATCTCGAATTCAAATCCGTTTTGCTATATTAATAGCTCGTTAGAATCAGCATGAAAAACTGTATTAGAATCCTTGGATAAATTTATCTACTATTGGTTATAAAAAAGTTATGATAGGGAAATTAAAAAATATCGGATATTAATTGACACTTAAGAACTTCAAAGTGATGTGGCATCTCGAATTCAAATCCGTTTTGCTATATTAATAGCTCGTTAGAATCAGCATGAAAAAACTGTATTAGAATCCTAGGATAAATTTATCTACTATTAGTTATAAAAAAGTTATGATAGGGTAAATTTAATTTATCGGATATTAATTGACACTTAAGAACTTCAAAGTGATGTGGCATCTCGAATTCAAATCCGTTTTGCTATATTAATAGCTCGTTAGAATCAGCATGAAAAACTGTATTAGAATCCTTGGATAAATTTATCTACTAGTGGTTATAAAAAAGTTATGATAGGGAAATTAAAAAATATCGGATATTAATTGACACTTAAGAACTTCAAAGTGATGTGGCATCTCGAATTCAAATCCGTTTTGCTATATTAATAGCTCGTTAGAATCAGCATGAAAAACTGTATTAGAATCCTTGGATAAATTTATCTACTATTGGTTATAAAAAAGTTATGATAGGGAAATTAAAAAATATCGGATATTAATTGACACTTAAGAACTTCAAAGTGATGTGGCATCTCGAATTCAAATCCGTTTTGCTATATTAATAGCTCGTTAGAATCAGCATGAAAAACTGTATTAGAATCCTTGGATAAATTACACTACTATTGTTTATAAAAAAGTTATGATAGGGAAATTAAAAAATATCGGATATTAATTGACACTTAAGAACTTCAAAGTGATGTGGCATCTCGAATTCAAATCCGTTTTGCTATATTAATAGATCGTTAGAATCAGCATGAAAAACTGTATTAGAATCCTTGGATAAATTTATCTACTATTGGTTATAAAAAAGTTATGATAGGGAAATTAAAAAATATCGGATATTAATTGACACTTAAGAACTTCAAAGTGATGTGGCATCTCGAATTCAAATCCGTTTTGCTATATTAATAGCTCGTTAGAATCAGCATGAAAAACGGTATTAGAATCCTTGGATAAATTTATCTACTATTGGTTATAAAAAAGTTATGATAGGGAAATTAAAAAAATATCGGATATTAATTGACACTTAAGAACTTCAAAGTGATGTGGCATCTCGAATTCAAATCCGTTTTGCTATATTAATAGCTCGTTAGAATCAGCATGAAAAAAAGTATTAGAATCCTTGGATAAATTTATCTACTATTGGTTATAAAAAAGTTATGATAGGGAAATTAAAAAATATCGGATATTAATTGACACTTAAGAACTTCAAAGTGATGTGGCATCTCGAATTCAAATCCGTTTTGCTATATTAATAGCTCGTTAGAATCAGCATGAAAAACTGTATTAGAATCCTTGGATAAATTTATCTACTATTGGTTATAAAAAAGTTATGATAGGGAAATTAAAAAATATCGGATATTAATTGACACTTAAGAACTTCAAAGTGATGTGGCATCTCGAATTCAAATCCGTTTTGCTATATTAATAGCTCGTTAGAATCAGCATGAAAAACTGTATTAGAATCCTTGGATAAATTTATCTACTATTGGTTATAAAAAAGTTATGATAGGGAAATTAAAAAATATCGGATATTAATTGACACTTAAGAACTTCAAAGTGATGTGGCATCTCGAATTCAAATCCGTTTTGCTTTATTAATAGCTCGTTAGAATCAGCATGAAAAACTGTATTAGAATCCTTGGATAAATTATCTACTATTGGTTATAAAAAAGTTATGATAGGGAAATTAAAAAAAATATCGGATATTAATGACACTTAAGAACTTCAAAGTGATGTGGCATCTCGAATTCAAATCCGTTTTGCTATATTAATAGCTCGTTAGAATCAGCATGAAAAACTGTATTAGAATCCTTGGATAAATTTATCTACTATTGGTTATAAAAAGTTATGATAGGGAAATTAAAAAATATCGGATATTAATTGACACTTAAGAACTTCAAAGTGATGTGGCATCTCGAATTCAAATCCGTTTTGCTATATTAATAGCTCGTTAGAATCAGCATGAAAAACTGTATTAGAATCCTTGGATAAATTTATCTACTATTGGTTATAAAAAAGTTATGATAGGGAAATTAAAAAATATCGGATATTAATTGACACTTAAGAACTTCAAAGTGATGTGGCATCTCGAATTCAAATCCGTTTTGCTATATTAATAGCTCGTTAGAATCAGCATGAAAAACTGTATTAGAATCCTTGGATAATTATCTACTATTGGTTATAAAAAAGTTATGATAGGGAAATTAAAAAATATCGGATATTAATTGACACTTAAGAACTTCAAAGTGATGTGGCATCTCGAATTCAAATCCGTTTTGCTTTATTAATAGCTCGTTAGAATCAGCATGAAAAACTGTATTAGAATCCTTGGATAAATTTATCTACTATTGGTTATAAAAAAGTTATGATAGGGAAATTAAAAAATATCGGATATTAATTGACACTTAAGAACTTCAAAGTGATGTGGCATCTCGAATTCAAATCCGTTTTGCTATATTAATAGCTCGTTAGAATCAGCATGAAAAACTGTATTAGAATCCTTGGATAAATTTATCTACTATTGGTTATAAAAAAGTTATGATAGGGAAATTAAAAAATATCGGATATTAATTGACACTTAAGAACTTCAAAGTGATGTGGCATCTCGAATTCAAATCCGTTTTGCTATATTAATAGCTCGTTAGAATCAGCATGAAAAACTGTATTAGAATCCTTGGATAAATTTATCTACTATTGGTTATAAAAAAGTTATGATAGGGAAATTAAAAAATATCGGATATTAATTGACACTTAAGAACTTCAAAGTGATGTGGCATCTCGAATTCAAATCCGTTTTGCTTTATTAATAGCTCGTTAGAATCAGCATGAAAAACTGTATTAGAATCCTTGGATAAATTTATCTACTATTGGTTATAAAAAAGTTATGATAGGGAAATTAAAAAATATCGGATATTAATTGACACTTAAGAACTTCAAAGTGATGTGGCATCTCGAATTCAAATCCGTTTGCTATATTAATAGCTCGTTAGAATCAGCATGAAAAACTGTATTAGAATCCTTGGATAAATGTATCTACTATTGGTTATAAAAAAGTTATGATAGGGAAATTAAAAAATATCGGATATTAATTGACACTTAAGAACTTCAAAGTGATGTGGCATCTCGAATTCAAATCCGTTTTGCTTTATTAATAGCTCGTTAGAATCAGCATGAAAAACTGTATTAGAATCCTTGGATAAATTTATCTACTATTGGTTATAAAAAAGTTATGATAGGGAAATTAAAAAAATATCGGATATTAATTGACAATTAAGAACTTCAAAGTGATGTGGCATCTCGAATTCAAATCCGTTTTGCTATATTAATAGCTCGTTAGAATCAGCATGAAAAACTGTATTAGAATCCTTGGATAAATTTATCTACTATTGGTTATAAAAAAGTTATGATAGGGGAAATTAAAAAATATCGGATATTAATTGACACTTAAGAACTTCAAAGTGATGTGGCATCTCGAATTCAATCCGTTTTGCTATATTAATAGCTCGTTAGAATCAGCATGAAAACTGTATTAGAATCCTTGGATAAATTTATCTACTATGGTTATAAAAAGTTATGATAGGGAAATTAAAAAATATCGGATATAATTGGACACTTAAGAACTTCAAAGTGATGTGGCATCTCGAATTCAAATCCGTTTTGCTTTATTAATAGCTCGTTAGAATCAGCATGAAAAACTGTATTAGAATCCTTGGATAAATTTATCTACTATTGGTTATTATAAAAAAAGTTAGATAGGGAAATTAAAAAATATCGGATATTAATTGACACTTAAGAACTTCAAAGTGATGTGGCATCTCGAATTCAAATCCGTTTTGCTTATTAATAGCTCGTTAGAATCAGCATGAAAAAACTGTATTAGAATCCTTGGATAATTTGATCTACTATTGGTTATAAAAAAGTTATGATAGGGAAATTAAAAAATATCGGATATAATTGACACTTAAGAACTTCAAAGTGATGTGGCATCTCGAATTCAATCCGTTTTGCTTTATTAATAGCTCGTTAGAATCAGCATGAAAAACTGTATTAGAATCCTTGGATAAATTTTAGTACTATTGGTTATAAAAAATTATGATAGGGAAATTAAAAAATATCGGATATTAATGACACTAGAACTTCAAAGTGATGTGGCATCTCGAATTCAAATCCGTTTGCTTTATTAATAGCTCGTTAGAATCAGCATGAAAAACTGTATATAGAATCCTTGGATAAATTTCTCTACTATTGGTTATAAAAAAAGTTATGATAGGGAAATTAAAAAATATCGGATATTAATTGACACTTAAGAACTTCAAAGTGATGTGGCATCTCGAATTCAAATCCGTTTTGCTATATTAATAGCTCGTTAGAATCAGCATGAAAAACTGTATTAGAATCCTTGGATAAATTTATCTACTATTGGTTATAAAAAAGTTATGATAGGGAAATTAAAAAATATCGGATATTAATTGACACTTAAGAACTTCAAAGTGATGTGGCATCTCGAATTCAAATCCGTTTTGCTATATTAATAGCTCGTTAGAATCAGCATGAAAAACTGTATTAGAATCCTTGGATAAATTTATCTACTATTGGTTATAAAAAAGTTATGATAGGGAAATTAAAAAATATCGGATATTAATTGACACTTAAGAACTTCAAAGTGATGTGGCATCTCGAATTCAAATCCGTTTTGCTTTATTAATAGCTCGTTAGAATCAGCATGAAAAACTGTATTAGAATCCTTGGATAAATTTATCTACTATTGGTTATAAAAAAGTTATGATAGGGAAATTAAAAATATCGGATATTAATTGACACTTAAGAACTTCAAAGTGATGTGGCATCTCGAATTCAAATCCGTTTTGCTATATTAATAGCTCGTTAGAATCAGCATGAAAAACTGTATTAGAATCCTTGGATAAATTTATCTACTATTGGTTATAAAAAAGTTATGATAGGGAAATTAAAAATATCGGATATTAATTGACACTTAAGAACTTCAAAGTGATGTGGCATCTCGAATTCAAATCCGTTTTGCTATATTAATAGCTCGTTAGAATCAGCATGAAAAACTGTATTAGAATCCTTGGATAAATTTATCTACTATTGGTTATAAAAAAGTTATGATAGGGAAATTAAAAAATATCGGATATTAATTGACACTTAAGAACTTCAAAGTGATGTGGCATCTATCTCGAATTCAAATCCGTTTTGCTATATTAATAGCTCGTTAGAATCAGCATGAAAAACTGTATTAGAATCCTTGGATAAATTTATCTACTATTGGTTATAAAAAGTTATGATAGGGAAATTAAAAAATATCGGATATTAATTGACACTTAAGAACTTCAAAGTGATGTGGCATCTCGAATTCAAATCCGTTTTGCTTTATTAATAGCTCGTTAGAATCAGCATGAAAAACTGTATTAGAATCCTTGGATAAATTTATCTACTATTGGTTATAAAAAAGTTATGATAGGGAAATTAAAAAATATCGGATATTAATTGACACAAATTAAGAACTTCAAAGTGATGTGGCATCTCGAATTCAAATCCGTTTTGCTATATTAATAGCTCGTTAGAATCAGCATGAAAAACTGTATTAGAATCCTTGGATAAATTTATCTACTATTGGTTATAAAAAAGTTATGATAGGGAAATTAAAAAATATCGGATATTAATTGACACTTAAGAACTTCAAAGTGATGTGGCATCTCGAATTCAAATCCGTTTTGCTTTATTAATAGCTCGTTAGAATCAGCATGAAAAACTGTATTAGAATCCTTGGATAAATTTATCTACTATTGGTTATAAAAAAGTTATGATAGGGAAATTAAAAAATATCGGATATTAATTGACACTTAAGAACTTCAAAGTGATGTGGCATCTCGAATTCAAATCCGTTTTGCTTTATTAATAGCTCGTTAGAATCAGCATGAAAAACTGTATTAGAATCCTTGATAAATTTATCTACTATTGGTTATAAAAAAGTTATGATAGGGGAAATTAAAAAATATCGGATATTAATTGACACTTAAGAACTTCAAAGTGATGTGGCATCTCGAATTCAAATCCGTTTTGCTATATTAATAGCTCGTTAGAATCAGCATGAAAAACTGTATTAGAATCCTTGGATAAATTTATCTACTATTGGTTATAAAAAAGTTATGATAGGGAAATTAAAAAATATCGATATTAATTGACACTTAAGAACTTCAAAGTGATGTGCATCTCGAATTCAAATCCGTTTTGCTATATTAATAGTCGTTAGAATCAGCATGAAAAACTGTATTAGAATCCTTGGATAAATTTATCTACTATTGGTTATAAAAAAGTTATGATAGGGAAATTAAAAAATATCGGATATTAATTGACACTTAAGAACTTCAAAGTGATGTGGCATCTCGAATTCAAATCCGTTTTGCTATATTAATAGCTCGTTAGAATCAGCATGAAAAACTGTATTAGAATCCTTGGATAAATTTATCTACTATTGGTTATAAAAAAGTTATGATAGGCAAATTAAAAATTTCCGGTTATTAATTGACACTTAAGAACTAAAACGTGATGTGGCATCTCGAATGCAAATCCTTTTTGCTTATTAATAGCTCGTTAGAATCAGCATAAAAAACTGTATTAGAATCCTTGGATAAATCTATCTACTATTGGTTATAAAAAAGTTATGAGTCCGAAATTAAAAAATATCGGATATTAATTGACACTTAAGAACTTCAAAGTGATGTGGCATCTCGAATTCAAATCCGTTTTGCTATATTAATAGCTCGTTATAATCAGCATGAAAAAAATTAAAAGAATCCTTGGATAAATTTATCTACTATTGGTTATAAAAAAGTTATGATAGGGAAATTAAAAAATATCGGATATTAATTGACACTTAAGAACTTCAAAGTGATGTGGCATCTCGAATTCAAATCCGTTTTGCTATATTAATAGCTCGTTAGAATCAGCATGAAAAACTGTATTAGAATCCTTGGATAAATTTATCTACTATTGGTTATAAAAAAGTTATGATAGGGAAATTAAAAAATATCGGATATTAATTGACACTTAAGAACTTCAAAGTGATGTGGCATCTCGAATTCAAATCCGTTTTGCTATATTAATAGCTCGTTAGAATCAGCATGAAAAACTGTATTAGAATCCTTGGATAAATTTATCTACTATTGGTTATAAAAAAGTTATGATAGGGAAATTAAAAAATATCGGATATTAATTGACACTTAAGAACTTCAAAGTGATGTGGCATCTCGAATTCAAATCCGTTTTGCTATATTAATAGCTCGTTAGAATCAGCATGAAAAACTGTATTAGAATCCTTGGATAAATTTATCTACTATTGGTTATAAAAAAGTTATGATAGGGAAATTAAAAAATATCGGATATTAATTGACACTTAAGAACTTCAAAGTGATGTGGCATCTCGAATTCAAATCCGTTTTGCTATATTAATAGCTCGTTAGAATCAGCATGAAAACTGTATTAGAATCCTTGGATAAATTTATCTACTATTGGTTATAAAAAAGTTATGATAGGGAAATTAAAAATATCGATATATCGGATATTAATTGACACTTAAGAACTTCAAAGTGATGTGGCATCTCGAATTCAAATCCGTTTTGCTATATTAATAGCTCGTTAGAATCAGCATGAAAAAACTGTATTAGAATCCTTGGATAAATTTATCTACTATTGGTTATAAAAAAGTTATGATAGGGAAATTAAAAAATATCGGATATTAATTGACACTTAAGAACTTCAACCCGATGTGGCATCTCGAATCAAACCCGTTTTTGCTATATTAATAGCTCGTTAGAATCAGCATGAAAAACTGTATTAGAATCCTTGGATAAATTTATCTACTATTGGTTATAAAAAAGTTATGATAGGGAAATTAAAAAATATCGGATATTAATTGACACTTAGAACTTCAAAGTGATGTGGCATCTCGAATTCAATCCGTTTTGCTATATTAATAGCTCGTTAGAATCAGCATGAAAAACTGTATTAGAATCCTTGGATAAATTTATCTACTATTGGTTATAAAAAAGTTATGATAGGGAAATTAAAAAATATCGGATATTAATTGACACTTAAGAACTTCAAAGTGATGTGGCATCTCGAATTCAAATCCGTTTTGCTATATTAATAGCTCGTTAGAATCAGCATGAAAAACTGTATTAGAATCCTTGGATAAATTTATCTACTATTGGTTATAAAAAAGTTATGATAGGGAAATTAAAATATCGGATATTAATTGACACTTAAGAACTTCAAAGTGATGTGGCATCTCGAATTCAAATCCGTTTTGCTATATTAATAGCTCGTTAGAATCAGCATGAAAAACTGTATTAGAATCCTTGGATAAATTTATCTACTATTGGTTATAAAAAAGTTATGATAGGGAAATTAAAAATATCGGATATTAATTGACACTTAAGAACTTCAAACTGATGTGGCATCTCTAATTCAAATCAGTTTTGCTATATTAATAGCTCGTTAGAATCAGCATGAAAAACTGTATTAGAATCCTTGGATAAATTTATCTACTATTGGTTATAAAAAAGTTATGATAGGGAAATTAAAAAATATCGGATATTAATTGACACTTAAGAACTTCAAAGTGATGTGGCATCTCGAATTCAAATCTGTTTTGCTATATAATACTCGTTAGAATCAGCATGAAAAACTGTATTAGAATCCTTGGATAAATTTATCTACTATTGGTTATAAAAAGTTATGATAGGAAATTAAAAAATATCGGATATTAATTGACACTTAAGAACTTCAAAGTGATTTGCATCTCGAATTCAAATCCGTTTTTGCTATATTAATAGCTCGTTAGAAATCAGCAGATGAAAACACTGTATTAGAATCCTTGAGATAATTTATCTACTATTGGTTATAAAAAGTTATGATAGGGAAATTAAAAAATATCGGATATTATTTTTTTTGGAAAAACACCAAATTTTAAGGAACTTCAAAGTGATTTGGCATCTCGAAATTCAAATCCGTTTTGCTATATTAATAGCTCGTTAGAATCAGCATGAAACTGTATAGAATCCTTGGAAATTTATCTACTATTGGTTTATAAAAAAGTTATGATAGGGAAATTAAAAATATCGGATATTAATTGACACTTAAGAACTTCAAAGTGATGTGGCATCTCGAATTCAAATCCGTTTTTGCTATATTAATATCTCGTTAGAATCAGCATGAAAAACTGTATTAGAATCCTTGTGTAAATTTATCTACTATTGGTTATACAAAAAGTTATGATAGGAAATTAAAAAATATCGGATATGGAATCGGATATCCTTAAATTCGGATATATCGGATATAATTGCCCAACTTAAGAACTTCAAAGTGATGTGGCATCTCGAATTCAAATCCGTTTGCTATATTAATAGCTTCGTTAGAATCAGCATGAAAAACTGTATTAGAATCCTTGGATAAACTTTTATCTACTATTGGTTATAAAAAGTTAAGATAGGGAAATTAAAAAATAACGGATATAAATTGAAAAAAAAGAACTTCAAACTGATGTGCCATCTCGAATTCAATCCGTTTTGCTATATTAATAGCTCGTTAGAATCAGCATGAAAAACTGTATTATAATCCTTGGATAAATTTATCTACTATTTGTTATACAAAAGTTATGATAGGGAAATTAAAAAAAAATATCGGATATTTATTGACACGTAAGAACTTCAACCGTGATGTGTGCATCTCGAATTCAAATCCGTTTTGCTATATTAATAGCTCGTTAAATCAGCATGAAAAACTGTATTAGAATTCCCTTGGATAAAATTTATCTACTATTGGTTATAAAAAAGTTATGATAGGGAAATTAAAAAATATCGGATATTAATTGACGACTGTAAGAACTTCAAAGTGATGTGGCATCTCGAATTCAAAACCTTTTTGCTATATTATAGCTCGTTAGAAATCAGCATGAAAACTGTATTAGAATCCTTTGGGGGGGGATAAATTTTATCTACTTTGGTTGATAAAAAGTTAATGATAGGGAAATTAAAAAATATCTGTATATTAATTGACAACTTAAGAACTTCAAAGTGATGTGGCATCTCGAATTCAATCCATTTTCGCTATATTAATAGCTCCGGTTTAGAATCAGCATGAAAAACTGTATTAGAATCCTTGGGATAAATTTTTATCTACTATTGGTTTTATAAAAAAGTTATGATAGGGAAATTAAAAAATATCGGATATTAATTGACACTGTAAGAACTTCAAAGTGATGTGGCATCTCGAATTCAAATCCGTTTTGCTATATCTATAGCTCGTGTAGAATCAGCATGAAAAACTGTATTAGAATCCTTGGATCAAATTTATCTACTATTGGTTATAAAAAAGTTTATGATAGGGAATATATAAAAATATCGGATATTAATTCGCACTGAAGAACCTTCAAAGCATGTGCATCTCGAATTCAAATCAAAATTTATTTATTTAAGCAACATAGCTCGTTCGCGAACGAGCATGAAAATACTCTATTAGAATCCTTGGATAAATTTCGTCTACTATTGTTATAAAAAAGAAACAACTATGCCAAATATGAAAAATATCAGATATTAATTTGCACTCATAGAACTTCCAAGCATTGTGGCATCACGGAATTCAAATCAATTTTGCTATAACACCATAGCTCGTTCGAACGAGCAATGAAATACTGTATCAGAATCCTTGTGATAATTCATTTAACCTATTAGTTATCAAAAGTTATGTACCAATGCCAAATTGAAAAATATCAGATATTATTTTGCACTTAAGAACTTCAAGCTTGTGGCGCAATCACGACGATTCAAAATCAACGTTTTAGTTTATTAATAGCTCTGCGAACGAGCATTAATACTCTATCAGAATCCTTGTGCCTTTAAATTTAACTATTAGTTATAAAAAAGAAATGATAGGGAAATATGAAAAATATCAGATATTAGTTTGACACTCAAGAACTTCAAAGCATTGTGGCGATCAACGAATTCAAATCAAATTTTGCTATATTAATAGCTTCATTCGAACGAGCATGAAAACTTATCAGAATCCTTGCGCTGCCTTTCATTTATCTACTATGTTATCAAAAAAGACAGGGAAATTACATGAAAAATATCGGATATTATTGACACTCATAGAACTTCAAAAGCATTGTGGCATCACGAATTCAAATCAAATTTTGCTATATTAATAGCTCGTTCGAACGAGCATGAATACTCTATTTAGAAAATCCTTGTGCCTTAAATTTATCTACTACTATTGGTTTTATCAAAGAAACAATGATAGGGAACTATTAAAATATCGGATATTAGCTTCGACACTTAATAGACTTCAAAGCATTGTGGCATCACGAATTCAAATCAATTTGCCTATATTAACATAGCTCGTTCCGAACGCGCATTAAAATACTCTATCAGAATCCTTGTGCCTAAAATTTATCTACTATTGTTTATTCAAAAAAATGACACTGGGAAATATAAAAAATATCGGATATTATTTTGACACTTCATAGAACTTCAAAGTGATGTGGCATCACGAATTCAATCAAATTCATTTTGCTATATATAGCTCTTAGAACGAGCATTAAATACTGGATCAGAATCCTTGTGCCGCCTTTTGTCCTTTCCAATTTAACTATTAGTTATAAAGAAGTTATGATAGGCCAATATAAAAAATATCGGATATTATTTTTGCAAAAAAACACTCATCCCCCATAGAATTCAAAGTGAATGGGGCATCACGAATTCTCAAATCAAATTTGCTATATTAACATAGCTCATTTCGAACGAGCATTAATACTCTATCAGAATCCCTTTGTGTGGCCTTTCATTTATTACTATTAAGGTTTATAAAAAAGGTTACAATCCAGGAAAATATAAAAATATCGGATATTATTTCGACACTCATAGAACTTCAAAGCTGATGTGGCAGTCACGAATTCAATCAACATTTAGTTTAACAATAGCTCGTTAGAATCGAGCATGATTAAAACTCTATCCAGAATCCTTGTGCCTTTCCCATCCGTTAAACTATTAGTTATTCAAAAAAGAAACAAATAGCCAAATATACAAAATATCGGAATAGTTAATTCGCCACACTATAAGAACTTCAAAGCAAAATTGTGGCATCACGAATTCAAATCCGTTTTTGCTATAACAATAGCTCATTCGAACGAGCATTAAATACTGTATCAGAATCCTTGTGCCTTTCATTTAACTATTGGTTATTCAAAAGTATGATGGGAAATATGAAAAATATCGGATATTATTTCGCACTCATAGACTTCAAAGCATTGTGGCATCACGAATTCAATCAAATTTAGTTTAACAATAGCTCATGTCGAACGAGCATTAAATACTCTATCAGAATCCTTGTGCCTTTCATTTAACTATTAGTTATTCAAAAAGAAACAATGCCAAATATGTAAAAAATATCAATTATTATTTTGCACGCATAGACTTCAAAAGCATTGTGGCATCACGAATTCAAATCAAATTTAGTTTAACAATAGCTCATTCGAACGAGCATTAAATACTCTATCAGAATCCTTGTGCCTTTCATTTAACTATTATAGTTGTATTCAAAAGAACCAATGCCAAATATGAAAATAGTCGGATATTATTTTTGCACTCATAGAATTCAAAGCATTGTGGCTCACGAATTCAAATCACATTTAGTTTAACAAATAGCTCATCGAACGAGCATTAAATACTTCTATCAAATCCATTGTGCCCTTTCATTTTAACTATTGTTTATTCAAAGAAACATGCCAATTATGACAAAATCGGTATTTTTTTGCCCTCATAGAATTCAAGCATTGTGGCATCACGAATTCCAAATCAAATTTAGTTTAACAATAGCTCATATCGAACGAGCATTAAATACTCTATCAAATCCTTGTGCCTTTCATTTAACTAGTAGTTATTCAAGAAACAATGCCAAAAAACATTTTTTAAAAAAAGAAAAAAAAAATATCAGATATTATTTTGCACTCATAGAACTTCAAAGCATTGTGCATCACGAATTCAATCAAATTTAGTTTAACAATATGCTCATTCGAACGAGCATTGAAAGAACTCTATCAGAATCCTTGTGCCTTTCATTTAACTATTAGTTATTCAAAAGAAACAATGCCAAATATGAAAATATCAGATATTATTTTGCACTCATAGACTCAAGCATTGTGGCATCACGAATTCAAATCAAATTTAGTTTAACAATAGCTCATTCGAACGAGCATTAAATACTCTATCAGAATCCTTGTGCCTTTCATTTAACTATTAGTTTATTCAAAAGAAACAATGCCAAATATGAAAAATATCGGATATTATTTTGCACTCATAGATTCAAAGCATTGTGGCATCACGAATTCAAATCAAATTTAGTTTAACAATAGCTCATTCGAACGAGCATTAAATACTCTATCAGAATCCTTGTGCCTTTCATTTAACTATTAGTTATTCAAAAAAAACAATGCCAAATATAAAAAATATCGGATATTATTTTGCACTCATAGACTTCAAAGCAGTGTGGCATCACGAATTCAAATCAAATTTAGTTTAACAATAGCTCATTCGAACGAGCATTAAATACTCTATCAGAATCCTTGTGCCTTTCATTTAACTATTAGTTATTCAAAAGAAACAATGCCAAATATGAAAAATATCGGATATTATTTTGCACTCATAGACTTCAAAGCATTGTGGCATCACGAATTCAAATCAAATTTAGTTTAACAATAGCTCATTCGAACGAGCATTAAATACTCTATCAGAATCCTTGTGCCTTTCATTTAACTATTAGTTATTCAAAAGAAACAATGCCAAATATGAAAAATATCGGATATTATTTTGCACTCATAGAATTCAAAGCATTGTGGCATCACGAATTCAAATCAAATTTAGTTTAACAATAGCTCATTCGAACGAGCATTAAATACTCTATCAGAATCCTTGTGCCTTTCATTTAACTATTAGTTATTCAAAGAAACAATGCCAAATATGAAAAATATCGGATATTATTTTGCACTCATAGACTTCAAAGCATTGTGGCATCACGAATTCAAATCAAATTTAGTTTAACAATAGCTCATTCGAACGAGCATTAAATACTCTATCAGAATCCTTGTGCCTTTCATTTAACTATTAGTTATTCAAAAGAAACAATGCCAAATATGAAAAATATCGGATATTATTTTGCACTCATAGACTTCAAAGCATTGTGGCATCACGAATTCAAATCAAATTTAGTTTAACAATAGCTCATTCGAACGAGCATTAAATACTCTATCAGAATCCTTGTGCCTTTCATTTAACTATTAGTTATTCAAAAGAAACAATGCCAAATATGAAAAATATCGATATTATATTGCACTCATAGACTTCAAAGCATTGTGGCATCACGAATTCAAATCAAATTTAGTTTAACAATAGCTCATTCGAACGAGCATTAAATACTCTATCAGAATCCTTGTGCCTTTCATTTAACTATTAGTTATTCAAAAGAAACAATGCCAAATATGAAAAATATCGGATATTATTTTGCACTCATAGACTTCAAAGCATTGTGGCATCACGAATTCAAATCAAATTTAGTTTAACAATAGCTCATTCGAACGAGCATTAAATACTCTATCAGAATCCTTGTGCCTTTCATTTAACTATTAGTTATTCAAAAGAAACAATGCCAAATATGAAAAATATCGGATATTATTTTGCACTCATAGAATTCAAAGCATTGTGGCATCACGAATTCAAATCAAATTTAGTTTAACAATAGCTCATTCGAACGAGCATTAAATACTCTATCAGAATCCTTGTGCCTTTCATTTAACTATTAGTTATTCAAAAGAAACAATGCCAAATATGAAAAATATCGGATATTATTTTGCACTCATAGACTTCAAAGCATTGTGGCATCACGAATTCAAATCAAATTTAGTTTAACAATAGCTCATTCGAACGAGCATTAAATACTCTATCAGAATCCTTGTGCCTTTCATTTAACTATTAGTTATTCAAAAGAAACAATGCCAAATATGAAAAATATCGGATATTATTTTGCACTCATAGACTTCAAAGCATTGTGGCATCACGAATTCAAATCAAATTTAGTTTAACAATAGCTCATTCGAACGAGCATTAAATACTCTATCAGAATCCTTGTGCCTTTCATTTAACTATTAGTTATTCAAAAGAAACAATGCCAAATATGAAAAATATCGGATATTATTTTGCACTCATAGACTTCAAAGCATTGTGGCATCACGAATTCAAATCAAATTTAGTTTAACAATAGCTCATTCGAACGAGCATTAAATACTCTATCAGAATCCTTGTGCCTTTCATTTAACTATTAGTTATTCAAAAAAACAATGCCAAATATGAAAAATATCGGATATTATTTTGCACTCATAGACTTCAAAGCATTGTGGCATCACGAATTCAAATCAAATTTAGTTTAACAATAGCTCATTCGAACGAGCATTAAATACTCTATCAGAATCCTTGTGCCTTTCATTTAACTATTAGTTATTCAAAAGAAACAATGCCAAATATGAAAAATATCGGATATTATTTTGCACTCATAGAATTCAAAGCATTGTGGCATCACGAATTCAAATCAAATTTAGTTTAACAATAGCTCATTCGAACGAGCATTAAATACTCTATCAGAATCCTTGTGCCTTTCATTTAACTATTAGTTATTCAAAAGAAACAATGCCAAATATGAAAAATATCGGATATTATTTTGCACTCATAGAATTCAAAGCATTGTGGCATCACGAATTCAAATCAAATTTAGTTTAACAATAGCTCATTCGAACGAGCATTAAATACTCTATCAGAATCCTTGTGCCTTTCATTTAACTATTAGTTATTCAAAAGAAACAATGCCAAATATGAAAAATATCGGATATTATTTTGCACTCATAGACTTCAAAGCATTGTGGCATCACGAATTCAAATCAAATTTAGTTTAACAATAGCTCATTCGAACGAGCATTAAATACTCTATCAGAATCCTTGTGCCTTTCATTTAACTATTAGTTATTCAAAAGAAACAATGCCAAATATGAAAAATATCAGATATTATTTTGCACTCATAGACTTCAAAGCATTGTGGCATCACGAATTCAAATCAAATTTAGTTTAACAATAGCTCATTCGAACGAGCATTAAATACTCTATCAGAATCCTTGTGCCTTTCATTTAACTATTAGTTATTCAAAAGAAACAATGCCAAATATGAAAAATATCGGATATTATTTCGCACTCATAGACTTCAAAGCATTGTGGCATCACGAATTCAAATCAAATTTAGTTTAACAATAGCTCATTCGAACGAGCATTAAATACTCTATCAGAATCCTTGTGCCTTTCATTTAACTATTAGTTATTCAAAAGAAACAATGCCAAATATGAAAAATATCGGATATTATTTTGCACTCATAGACTTCAAAGCATTGTGGCATCACGAATTCAAATCAAATTTAGTTTAACAATAGCTCATTCGAACGAGCATTAAATACTCTATCAGAATCCTTGTGCCTTTCATTTAACTATTAGTTATTCAAAAGAAACAATGCCAAATATGAAAAATATCGGATATTATTTTGCACTCATAGACTTCAAAGCATTGTGGCATCACGAATTCAAATCAAATTTAGTTTAACAATAGCTCATTCGAACGAGCATTAAATACTCTATCAGAATCCTTGTGCCTTTCATTTAACTATTAGTTATTCAAAAGAAACAATGCCAAATATGAAAAATATCGGATATTATTTTGCACTCATAGAATTCAAAGCATTGTGGCATCACGAATTCAAATCAAATTTAGTTTAACAATAGCTCATTCGAACGAGCATTAAATACTCTATCAGAATCCTTGTGCCTTTCATTTAACTATTAGTTATTCAAAAGAAACAATGCCAAATATGAAAAATATCGGATATTATTTTGCACTCATAGAATTCAAAGCATTGTGGCATCACGAATTCAAATCAAATTTAGTTTAACAATAGCTCATTCGAACGAGCATTAAATACTCTATCAGAATCCTTGTGCCTTTCATTTAACTATTAGTTATTCAAAAGAAACAATGCCAAATATGAAAAATATCGGATATTATTTTGCACTCATAGAATTCAAAGCATTGTGGCATCACGAATTCAAATCAAATTTAGTTTAACAATAGCTCATTCGAACGAGCATTAAATACTCTATCAGAATCCTTGTGCCTTTCATTTAACTATTAGTTATTCAAAAGAAACAATGCCAAATATGAAAAATATCGGATATTATTTTGCACTCATAGACTTCAAAGCATTGTGGCATCACGAATTCAAATCAAATTTAGTTTAACAATAGCTCATTCGAACGAGCATTAAATACTCTATCAGAATCCTTGTGCCTTTCATTTAACTATTAGTTATTCAAAAGAAACAATGCCAAATATGAAAAATATCGGATATTATTTTGCACTCATAGAATTCAAAGCATTGTGGCATCACGAATTCAAATCAAATTTAGTTTAACAATAGCTCATTCGAACGAGCATTAAATACTCTATCAGAATCCTTGTGCCTTTCATTTAACTATTAGTTATTCAAAAGAAACAATGCCAAATATGAAAAATATCGGATATTATTTTGCACTCATAGACTTCAAAGCATTGTGGCATCACGAATTCAAATCAAATTTAGTTTAACAATAGCTCATTCGAACGAGCATTAAATACTCTATCAGAATCCTTGTGCCTTTCATTTAACTATTAGTTATTCAAAAGAAACAATGCCAAATATGAAAAATATCGGATATTATTTTGCACTCATAGACTTCAAAGCATTGTGGCATCACGAATTCAAATCAAATTTAGTTTAACAATAGCTCATTCGAACGAGCATTAAATACTCTATCAGAATCCTTGTGCCTTTCATTTAACTATTAGTTATTCAAAAGAAACAATGCCAAATATGAAAAATATCGGATATTATTTCGCACTCATAGACTTCAAAGCATTGTGGCATCACGAATTCAAATCAAATTTAGTTTAACAATAGCTCATTCGAACGAGCATTAAATACTCTATCAGAATCCTTGTGCCTTTCATTAACTATTAGTTATTCAAAAAACAATGCCAAATATTAAAATTATCGGATATTATTTCGCACTCATAGACTTCAAAGCATTGTGGCATCACGAATTCAAATCAAATTTAGTTTAACAATAGCTCATTCGAACGAGCATTAAATACTCTATCAGAATCCTTGTGCCTTTCATTTAACTATTAGTTATTCAAAAGAAACAATGCCAAATATGAAAAATATCGGATATTATTTTGCACTCATAGACTTCAAAGCATTGTGGCATCACGAATTCAAATCAAATTTAGTTTAACAATAGCTCATTCGAACGAGCATTAAATACTCTATCAGAATCCTTGTGCCTTTCATTTAACTATTAGTTATTCAAAAGAAACAATGCCAAATATGAAAAATATCGGATATTATTTTGCACTCATAGAATTCAAAGCATTGTGGCATCACGAATTCAAATCAAATTTAGTTTAACAATAGCTCATTCGAACGAGCATTAAATACTCTATCAGAATCCTTGTGCCTTTCATTTAACTATTAGTTATTCAAAAGAAACAATGCCAAATATGAAAAATATCGGATATTATTTTGCACTCATAGAATTCAAAGCATTGTGGCATCACGAATTCAAATCAAATTTAGTTTAACAATAGCTCATTCGAACGAGCATTAAATACTCTATCAGAATCCTTGTGCCTTTCATTTAACTATTAGTTATTCAAAAGAAACAATGCCAAATATGAAAAATATGTGATTATTATTATCTCTCATAGAATTCAAAGCATTGTGGCATCACGAATTCAAATCAAATTTAGTTTAACAATAGCTCATTCGAACGAGCATTAAATACTCTATCAGAATCCTTGTGCCTTTCATTTAACTATTAGTTATTCAAAAGAACAATGCCAAATATTAAAAATATCGGATATTATTTTGCAGTCATAGAATTCAAAGCATTGTGGCATCACGAATTCAAATCAAATTTAGTTTAACAATAGCTCATTCGAACGAGCAATTTATATTCTATAAGAATGCTTGTGACTTTGTTTTATCTATTAGTTATTCAAAAGAAACAATGCCAAATATGAAAAATATCGGATATTATTTTGCACTCATAGACTTCAAAGCATTGTGGCATCACGAATTCAAATCAAATTTAGTTTAACAATAGCTCATTCGAACGAGCATTAAATACTCTATCAGAATCCTTGTGCCTTTCATTTAACTATTAGTTATTCAAAAGAAACAATGCCAAATATGAAAAATATCGGATATTATTTCGCACTCATAGACTTCAAAGCATTGTGGCATCACGAATTCAAATCAAATTTAGTTTAACAATAGCTCATTCGAACGAGCATTAAATACTCTATCAGAATCCTTGTGCCTTTCATTTAACTATTAGTTATTCAAAAGAAACAATGCCAAATATGAAAAATATCAGATATTATTTTGCACTCATAGACTTCAAAGCATTGTGGCATCACGAATTCAAATCAGTTTGAGTTTAACAATAGCTCATTCGAACGAGCATTAAATACTCTATCAGAATCCTTGTGCCTTTCATTTAACTATTAGTTATTCAAAAGAAACAATGCCAAATATGAAAAATATCGGATATTATTTCGCACTCATAGACTTCAAAGCATTGTGGCATCACGAATTCAAATCAAATTTAGTTTAACAATAGCTCATTCGAACGAGCATTAAATACTCTATCAGAATCCTTGTGCCTTTCATTTAACTATTAGTTATTCAAAAAAAACAATGCCAAATATAAAAAATATCGGATATTATTTTGCACTCATAGACTTCAAAGCATTATGGCATCACGAATTCAAATCAAATTTAGTTTAACAATAGCTCATTCGAACGAGCATTAAATACTCTATCAGAATCCTTGTGCCTTTCATTTAACTATTATTTATTCAAAAGAAACAATGCCAAATATGAAAAATATCAGATATTATTTTGCACTCATAGATTTCAAAGCATTGTGGCATCACGAATTCAAATCAAATTTAGTTTAACAATAGCTCATTCGAACGAGCATTAAATACTCTATCAGAATCCTTGTGCCTTTCATTTAACTATTAGTTATTCAAAAGAAACAATGCCAAATATGAAAAATATCGGATATTATTTCGCACTCATAGACTTCAAAGCATTGTGGCATCACGAATTCAAATCAAATTTAGTTTAACAATAGCTCATTCGAACGAGCATTAAATACTCTATCAGAATCCTTGTGCCTTTCATTTAACTATTAGTTATTCAATAGAAACAATGCCAAATATGAAAAATATCAGATATTATTTTGCACTCATAGACTTCAAAGCATTGTGGCATCACGAATTCAAATCAAATTTAGTTTAACAATAGCTCATTCGAACGAGCATTAAATACTCTATCAGAATCCTTGTGCCTTTCATTTAACTATTAGTTATTCAAAAAAAACAATGCCAAATATAAAAAATATCGGATATTATTTTGCACTCATAGACTTCAAAGCATTGTGGCATCACGAATTCAAATCAAATTTAGTTTAACAATAGCTCATTCGAACGAGCATTAAATACTCTATCAGAATCCTTGTGCCTTTCATTTAACTATTAGTTATTCAATAGAAACAATGCCAAATATGAAAAATATCAGATATTATTTTGCACTCATAGACTTCAAAGCATTGTGGCATCACGAATTCAAATCAAATTTAGTTTAACAATAGCTCATTCGAACGAGCATTAAATACTCTATCAGAATCCTTGTGCCTTTCATTTAACTATTATTTATTCAAAAGAAACAATGCCAAATATGAAAAATATCAGATATTATTTTGCACTCATAGACTTCAAAGCATTATGGCATCACGAATTCAAATCAAATTTAGTTTAACAATAGCTCATTCGAACGAGCATTAAATACTCTATCAGAATCCTTGTGCCTTTCATTTAACTATTAGTTATTCAATAGAAACAATGCCAAATATGAAAAATATCAGATATTATTTTGCACTCATAGACTTCAAAGCATTGTGGCATCACGAATTCAAATCAAATTTAGTTTAACAATAGCTCATTCGAACGAGCATTAAATTCTCTATCAGAATCCTTGTGCCTTTCATTTAACTATTAGTTATTCAAAAAAAACAATGCCAAATATAAAAAATATCGGATATTATTTTGCACTCATAGACTTCAAAGCATTATGGCATCACGAATTCAAATCAAATTTAGTTTAACAATAGCTCATTCGAACGAGCATTAAATACTCTATCAGAATCCTTGTGCCTTTCATTTAACTATTATTTATTCAAAAGAAACAATGCCAAATATGAAAAATATCAGATATTATTTTGCACTCATAGACTTCAAAGCATTATGGCATCACGAATTCAAATCAAATTTAGTTTAACAATAGCTCATTCGAACGAGCATTAAATACTCTATCAGAATCCTTGTGCCTTTCATTTAACTATTAGTTATTCAAAAGAAACAATGCCAAATATGAAAAATATCGGATATTATTTCGCACTCATAGACTTCAAAGCATTGTGGCATCACGAATTCAAATCAAATTTAGTTTAACAATAGCTCATTCGAACGAGCATTAAATACTCTATCAGAATCCTTGTGCCTTTCATTTAACTATTATTTATTCAAAAGAAACAATGCCAAATATGAAAAATATCAGATATTATTTTGCACTCATAGACTTCAAAGCATTGTGGCATCACAAATTCAAATCAAATTTAGTTTAACAATAGCTCATTCGAACGAGCATTAAATACTCTATCAGAATCCTTGTGCCTTTCATTTAACTATTATTTATTCAAAAGAAACAATGCCAAATATGAAAAATATCAGATATTATTTTGCACTCATAAACTTCAAAGCATTGTGGCATCACGAATTCAAATCAAATTTAGTTTAACAATAGCTCATTCGAACGAGCATTAAATACTCTATCAGAATCCTTGTGCCTTTCATTTAACTATTAGTTATTCAAAAGAAACAATGCCAAATATGAAAAATATCGGATATTATTTCGCACTCATAGACTTCAAAGCATTGTGGCATCACGAATTCAAATCAAATTTAGTTTAACAATAGCTCATTCGAACGAGCATTAAATACTCTATCAGAATCCTTGTGCCTTTCATTTAACTATTAGTTATTCAAAAGAAACAATGCCAAATATGAAAAATATCGGATATTATTTTGCACTCATAGAATTCAAAGCATTGTGGCATCACGAATTCAAATCAAATTTAGTTTAACAATAGCTCATTCGAACGAGCATTAAATACTCTATCAGAATCCTTGTGCCTTTCATTTAACTATTAGTTATTCAAAAGAAACAATGCCAAATATGAAAAATATCGGATATTAATTGACACTTAAGAACTTCAAAGTGATGTGGCATCTCGAATTCAAATCCATTTTGCTATATTAATAGCTCGTTAGAATCAGCATTAAAAACTGTATTAGAATCCTTGGATAAATTTATCTACTATTGGTTATAAAAAAGTTATGATAGGGAAATTAAAAAATATCGGATATTAATTGACACTTAAGAACTTCAAAGTGATGTGGCATCTCGAATTCAAATCCATTTTGCTATATTAATAGCTCGTTAGAATCAGCATGAAAAACTGTATTAGAATCCTTGGATAAATTTATCTACTATTGGTTATAAAAAAGTTATGATAGGGAAATTAAAAAATATCGGATATTAATTGACACTTAAGAACTTCAAAGTGATGTGGCATCTCGAATTCAAATCCATTTTGCTATATTAATAGCTCGTTAGAATCAGCATGAAAAACTGTATTAGAATCCTTGGATAAATTTATCTACTATTGGTTATAAAAAAGTTATGATAGGGAAATTAAAAAATATCGGATATTAATTGACACTTAAGAACTTCAAAGTGATGTGGCATCTCGAATTCAAATCCATTTTGCTATATTAATAGCTCGTTAGAATCAGCATGAAAAACTGTATTAGAATCCTTGGATAAATTTATCTACTATTGGTTATAAAAAAGTTATGATAGGGAAATTAAAAATATCGGATATTATTGACACTTAAGAACTTCAAAGTGATGTGGCATCTCGAATTCAAATCCGTTTTGCTATATTAATAGCTCGTTAGAATCAGCATGAAAAACTGTATTAGAATCCTTGGATAAATTTATCTACTATTGGTTATAAAAAAGTTATGATAGGGAAATATGAAAAATATCGGATATTATTTCGCACTCATAGACTTCAAAGCATTGTGGCATCTCGAATTCAAATCAAATTTAGTTTAACAATAGCTCATTCGAACGAGCATTAAATACTCTATCAGAATCCTTGTGCCTTTCATTTAACTATTAGTTATTCAAAAGAAACAATGCCAAATATGAAAAATATCAGATATTATTTTGCACTCATAGACTTCAAAGCATTGTGGCATCACGAATTCAAATCAAATTTAGTCTAACAATAGCTCATTCGAACGAGCATTAAATACTCTATCAGAATCCTTGTGCCTTTCATTTAACTATTAGTTATTCAAAAGAAACAATGCCAAATATGAAAAATATCAGATATTATTTTGCACTCATAGAATTCAAAAACTCATAGACTTCAAAGCATTATGGCATCACGAATTCAAATCAAATTTAGTTTAACAATAGCTCATTCGAACGAGCATTAAATACTCTATCAGAATCCTTGTGCCTTTCATTTAACTATTATTTATTCAAAAGAAACAATGCCAAATATGAAAAATATCAGATATTATTTTGCACTCATAGACTTCAAAGCATTGTGGCATCACGAATTCAAATCAAATTTAGTTTAACAATAGCTCATTCGAACGAGCATTAAATACTATATCAGAATCTACTATTGGTTATAAAAAAGTTATGATAGGGAAATTAAAAAATATCGGATATTAATTGACACTTAAGAACTTCAAAGTGATGTGGCATCTCGAATTCAAATCCATTTTGCTATATTAATAGCTCGTTAGAATCAGCATGAAAAACTGTATTAGAATCCTTGGATAAATTTATCTACTATTGGTTATAAAAAAGTTATGATAGGGAAATTAAAAAATATCGGATATTAATTGACACTTAAGAACTTCAAAGTGATGTGGCATCTCGAATTCAAATCCGTTTTGCTATATTAATAGCTCGTTAGAATCAGCATGAAAAACTGTATTAGAATCCTTGGATAAATTTATCTACTATTGGTTATAAAAAAGTTATGATAGGGAAATATGAAAAATATCGGATATTATTTCGCACTCATAGACTTCAAAGCATTGTGGCATCTCGAATTCAAATCAAATTTAGTTTAACAATAGCTCATTCGAACGAGCATTAAATACTCTATCAGAATCCTTGTGCCTATCATTTAACTATTAGTTATTCAAAAGAAACAATGCCAAATATGAAAAATATCAGATATTATTTTGCACTCATAGACTTCAAAGCATTGTGGCATCACGAATTCAAATCAAATTTAGTCTAACAATAGCTCATTCGAACGAGCATTAAATACTCTATCAGAATCCTTGTGCCTTTCATTTAACTATTAGTTATTCAAAAGAAACAATGCCAAATATGAAAAATATCAGATATTATTTTGCACTCATAGAATTCAAAGCATTGTGGCATCACGAATTCAAATCAAATTTAGTTTAACAATAGCTCATTCGAACGAGCATTAAATACTCTATCAGAATCCTTGTGCCTTTCATTTAACTATTAGTTATTCAAAAGAAACAATGCCAAATATGAAAAATATCAGATATTATTTTGCACTCATAGACTTCAAAGCATTGTGGCATCACGAATTCAAATCAAATTTAGTTTAACAATAGCTCATTCGAACGAGCATTAAATACTCTATCAGAATCCTTGTGCCTTTCATTTAACTATTAGTTATTCAAAAGAAACAATGCCAAATATGAAAAATATCGGATATTATTTTGCACTCATAGAATTCAAAGCATTGTGGCATCACGAATTCAAATCAAATTTAGTTTAACAATAGCTCATTCGAACGAGCATTAAATACTCTATCAGAATCCTTGTGCCTTTCATTTAACTATTAGTTATTCAAAAGAAACAATGCCAAATATGAAAAATATCGGATATTATTTCGCACTCATAGACTTCAAAGCATTGTGGCATCACGAATTCAAATCAAATTTAGTTTAACAATAGCTCATTCGAACGAGCATTAAATACTCTATCAGAATCCTTGTGCCTTTCATTTAACTATTAGTTATTCAAAAAAAACAATGCCAAATATAAAAAATATCGGATATTATTTTGCACTCATAGACTTCAAAGCATTATGGCATCACGAATTCAAATCAAATTTAGTTTAACAATAGCTCATTCGAACGAGCATTAAATACTCTATCAGAATCCTTGTGCCTTTCATTTAACTATTAGTTATTCAAAAGAAACAATGCCAAATATGAAAAATATCGGATATTATTTCGCACTCATAGACTTCAAAGCATTGTGGCATCACGAATTCAAATCAAATTTAGTTTAACAATAGCTCATTCGAACGAGCATTAAATACTCTATCAGAATCCTTGTGCCTTTCATTTAACTATTAGTTATTCAATAGAAACAATGCCAAATATGAAAAATATCAGATATTATTTTGCACTCATAGACTTCAAAGCATTGTGGCATCACGAATTCAAATCAAATTTAGTTTAACAATAGCTCATTCGAACGAGCATTAAATACTCTATCAGAATCCTTGTGCCTTTCATTTAACTATTAGTTATTCAAAAGAAACAATGCCAAATATGAAAAATATCGGATATTATTTTGCACTCATAGAATTCAAAGCATTGTGGCATCACGAATTCAAATCAAATTTAGTTTAACAATAGCTCATTCGAACGAGCATTAAATACTCTATCAGAATCCTTGTGCCTTTCATTTAACTATTAGTTATTCAAAAGAAACAATGCCAAATATGAAAAATATCGGATATTATTTTGCACTCATAGAATTCAAAGCATTGTGGCATCACGAATTCAAATCAAATTTAGTTTAACAATAGCTCATTCGAACGAGCATTAAATACTCTATCAGAATCCTTGTGCCTTTCATTTAACTATTAGTTATTCAAAAGAAACAATGCCAAATATGAAAAATATCAGATATTATTTTGCACTCATAAACTTCAAAGCATTGTGGCATCACGAATTCAAATCAAATTTAGTTTAACAATAGCTCATTCGAACGAGCATTAAATACTCTATCAGAATCCTTGTGCCTTTCATTTAACTATTAGTTATTCAAAAGAAACAATGCCAAATATGAAAAATATCGGATATTATTTTGCACTCATAGAATTCAAAGCATTGTGGCATCACGAATTCAAATCAAATTTAGTTTAACAATAGCTCATTCGAACGAGCATTAAATACTCTATCAGAATCCTTGTGCCTTTCATTTAACTATTAGTTATTCAAAAGAAACAATGCCAAATATGAAAAATATCGGATATTATTTCGCACTCATAGACTTCAAAGCATTGTGGCATCACGAATTCAAATCAAATTTAGTTTATCAATAGCTCATTCGAACGAGCATTAAATACTCTATCAGAATCCTTGTGCCTTTCATTTAACTATTAGTTATTCAAAAAAAACAATGCCAAATATAAAAAATATCGGATATTATTTTGCACTCATAGACTTCAAAGCATTATGGCATCACGAATTCAAATCAAATTTAGTTTAACAATAGCTCATTCGAACGAGCATTAAATACTCTATCAGAATCCTTGTGCCTTTCATTTAACTATTAGTTATTCAAAAGAAACAATGCCAAATATGAAAAATATCGGATATTATTTTGCACTCATAGAATTCAAAGCATTGTGGCATCACGAATTCAAATCAAATTTAGTTTAACAATAGCTCATTCGAACGAGCATTAAATACTCTATCAGAATCCTTGTGCCTTTCATTTAACTATTAGTTATTCAAAAGAAACAATGCCAAATATGAAAAATATCGGATATTATTTCGCACTCATAGACTTCAAAGCATTGTGGCATCACGAATTCAAATCAAATTTAGTTTAACAATAGCTCATTCGAACGAGCATTAAATACTCTATCAGAATCCTTGTGCCTTTCATTTAACTATTAGTTATTCAAAAAAAACAATGCCAAATATAAAAAATATCGGATATTATTTTGCACTCATAGAATTCAAAGCATTATGGCATCACGAATTCAAATCAAATTTAGTTTAACAATAGCTCATTCGAACGAGCATTAAATACTCTATCAGAATCCTTGTGCCTTTCATTTAACTATTATTTATTCAAAAGAAACAATGCCAAATATGAAAAATATCAGATATTATTTTGCACTCATAAACTTCAAAGCATTGTGGCATCACGAATTCAAATCAAATTTAGTTTAACAATAGCTCATTCGAACGAGCATTAAATACTCTATCAGAATCCTTGTGCCTTTCATTTAACTATTAGTTATTCAAAAGAAACAATGCCAAATATGAAAAATATCGGATATTATTTCGCACTCATAGACTTCAAAGCATTGTGGCATCACGAATTCAAATCAAATTTAGTTTAACAATAGCTCATTCGAACGAGCATTAAATACTCTATCAGAATCCTTGTGCCTTTCATTTAACTATTAGTTATTCAAAAGAAACAATGCCAAATATGAAAAATATCGGATATTATTTCGCACTCATAGACTTCAAAGCATTGTGGCATCACGAATTCAAATCAAATTTAGTTTAACAATAGCTCATTCGAACGAGCATTAAATACTCTATCAGAATCCTTGTGCCTTTCATTTAACTATTAGTTATTCAAAAGAAACAATGCCAAATATGAAAAATATCGGATATTATTTTGCACTCATAGAATTCAAAGCATTGTGGCATCACGAATTCAAATCAAATTTAGTTTAACAATAGCTCATTCGAACGAGCATTAAATACTCTATCAGAATCCTTGTGCCTTTCATTTAACTATTAGTTATTCAAAAGAAACAATGCCAAATATGAAAAATATCAGATATTATTTTGCACTCATAAACTTCAAAGCATTGTGGCATCACGAATTCAAATCAAATTTAGTTTAACAATAGCTCATTCGAACGAGCATTAAATACTCTATCAGAATCCTTGTGCCTTTCATTTAACTATTAGTTATTCAAAAGAAACAATGCCAAATATGAAAAATATCGGATATTATTTCGCACTCATAGACTTCAAAGCATTGTGGCATCACGAATTCAAATCAAATTTAGTTTAACAATAGCTCATTCGAACGAGCATTAAATACTCTATCAGAATCCTTGTGCCTTTCATTTAACTATTAGTTATTCAAAAGAAACAATGCCAAATATGAAAAATATCGGATATTATTTCGCACTCATAGACTTCAAAGCATTGTGGCATCACGAATTCAAATCAAATTTAGTTTAACAATAGCTCATTCGAACGAGCATTAAATACTCTATCAGAATCCTTGTGCCTTTCATTTAACTATTAGTTATTCAAAAGAAACAATGCCAAATATGAAAAATATCGGATATTATTTTGCACTCATAGAATTCAAAGCATTGTGGCATCACGAATTCAAATCAAATTTAGTTTAACAATAGCTCATTCGAACGAGCATTAAATACTCTATCAGAATCCTTGTGCCTTTCATTTAACTATTAGTTATTCAAAAGAAACAATGCCAAATATGAAAAATATCGGATATTATTTTGCACTCATAGAATTCAAAGCATTGTGGCATCACGAATTCAAATCAAATTTAGTTTAACAATAGCTCATTCGAACGAGCATTAAATACTCTATCAGAATCCTTGTGCCTTTCATTTAACTATTAGTTATTCAAAAGAAACAATGCCAAATATGAAAAATATCGGATATTATTTTGCACTCATAGAATTCAAAGCATTGTGGCATCACGAATTCAAATCAAATTTAGTTTAACAATAGCTCATTCGAACGAGCATTAAATACTCTATCAGAATCCTTGTGCCTTTCATTTAACTATTAGTTATTCAAAAGAAACAATGCCAAATATGAAAAATATCGGATATTATTTTGCACTCATAGACTTCAAAGCATTGTGGCATCACGAATTCAAATCAAATTTAGTTTAACAATAGCTCATTCGAACGAGCATTAAATACTCTATCAGAATCCTTGTGCCTTTCATTTAACTATTAGTTATTCAAAAGAAACAATGCCAAATATGAAAAATATCGGATATTATTTCGCACTCATAGACTTCAAAGCATTGTGGCATCACGAATTCAAATCAAATTTAGTTTAACAATAGCTCATTCGAACGAGCATTAAATACTCTATCAGAATCCTTGTGCCTTTCATTTAACTATTAGTTATTCAAAAGAAACAATGCCAAATATGAAAAATATCAGATATTATTTTGCACTCATAGACTTCAAAGCATTGTGGCATCACGAATTCAAATCAAATTTAGTTTAACAATAGCTCATTCGAACGAGCATTAAATACTCTATCAGAATCCTTGTGCCTTTCATTTAACTATTAGTTATTCAAAAGAAACAATGCCAAATATGAAAAATATCAGATATTATTTTGCACTCATAGACTTCAAAGCATTGTGGCATCACGAATTCAAATCAAATTTAGTTTAACAATAGCTCATTCGAACGAGCATTAAATACTCTATCAGAATCCTTGTGCCTTTCATTTAACTATTAGTTATTCAAAAAAAACAATGCCAAATATAAAAAATATCGGATATTATTTTGCACTCATAGACTTCAAAGCATTATGGCATCACGAATTCAAATCAAATTTAGTTTAACAATAGCTCATTCGAACGAGCATTAAATACTCTATCAGAATCCTTGTGCCTTTCATTTAACTATTATTTATTCAAAAGAAACAATGCCAAATATGAAAAATATCAGATATTATTTTGCACTCATAGACTTCAAAGCATTATGGCATCACGAATTCAAATCAAATTTAGTTTAACAATAGCTCATTCGAACGAGCATTAAATACTCTATCAGAATCCTTGTGCCTTTCATTTAACTATTAGTTATTCAAAAGAAACAATGCCAAATATGAAAAATATCGGATATTATTTCGCACTCATAGACTTCAAAGCATTGTGGCATCACGAATTCAAATCAAATTTAGTTTAACAATAGCTCATTCGAACGAGCATTAAATACTCTATCAGAATCCTTGTGCCTTTCATTTAACTATTATTTATTCAAAAGAAACAATGCCAAATATGAAAAATATCAGATATTATTTTGCACTCATAGACTTCAAAGCATTGTGGCATCACAAATTCAAATCAAATTTAGTTTAACAATAGCTCATTCGAACGAGCATTAAATACTCTATCAGAATCCTTGTGCCTTTCATTTAACTATTATTTATTCAAAAGAAACAATGCCAAATATGAAAAATATCAGATATTATTTTGCACTCATAAACTTCAAAGCATTGTGGCATCACGAATTCAAATCAAATTTAGTTTAACAATAGCTCATTCGAACGAGCATTAAATACTCTATCAGAATCCTTGTGCCTTTCATTTAACTATTAGTTATTCAAAAGAAACAATGCCAAATATGAAAAATATCGGATATTATTTCGCACTCATAGACTTCAAAGCATTGTGGCATCACGAATTCAAATCAAATTTAGTTTAGTTATTCAAAAGAAACAATGCCAAATATGAAAAATATCGGATATTATTTTGCACTCATAGACTTCAAAGCATTGTGGCATCACGAATTCAAATCAAATTTAGTTTAACAATAGCTCATTCGAACGAGCATTAAATACTCTATCAGAATCCTTGTGCCTTTCATTTAACTATTATTTATTCAAAAGAAACAATGCCAAATATGAAAAATATCAGATATTATTTTGCACTCATAGACTTCAAAGCATTATGGCATCACGAATTCAAATCAAATTTAGTTTAACAATAGCTCATTCGAACGAGCATTAAATACTCTATCAGAATCCTTGTGCCTTTCATTTAACTATTAGTTATTCAAAAGAAACAATGCCAAATATGAAAAATATCAGATATTATTTTGCACTCATAGACTTCAAAGCATTGTGGCATCACGAATTCAAATCAAATTTAGTCTAACAATAGCTCATTAGTAGTTACCCCTACACAAATCGCTCCATCGCTCCACTAGAAAATTAACCATACAAATCGCTCCAATTACCCATACAAATCGCTCCTTCCTTATGATATCATTAATTATTAAAACAAAATTGCTCCCTCCTACTTAAAACTAAATCCCTACCATTAATTAATTAAAACCAAATCGCTCCCAAAGTGTAGGTAAAACTCAAAAGCAAATCGTTTCCTCTTATTTTAAAACTAAATCGTTCCTTACCTATGCTCCCATTAATTGATTAAAACAAAATCGCTCCTATTAATTAATTAAAACATAATCGCTCCCTCTTATTTTAAATCTCAAGTATAAATAAAAATCAAATCACTTCCAACTCATAATTAAAACAAATCGCTTCCTACACAACTGCCACGTATAAATTGTAGTTTAAAAAAGAAAAAGTTAAAATTTTATTTTAACTTGAAGAAAAGCAAATAAAACTTTTTTGTCGAGTTAAAAGAGAAAGCAAAATTTACGATTTCTTTTAATTTAAAAGATAAAAAGTAAATAAAAAAAGGAGATTTTGCAAAAAATCCACGTATCAGCAATTTTCTAAATTTGTACTAAATATTAACTTTTCTAAAAAATTATTTAAAAATATTTTAATTTGACATCTTGAGGAAAAATGAACATATCGAATTTGCGCAGAAACAATTGAGTAAAGACCAATTATAATTTCGTAAAAACATATTTTCTCATAACATACTAAAATTAAAAAAAAAAAGTTTAAAATTTTACGATTTTTAAAGTAACAACGATAAAAAATAAATAAAACACGAAGAAAATTTCACGTATTATGCATCGCTTGCAAAATGTTTATACGAAAAAATCATGTTTTGTAAAAATTCATCTATTTAAAATTTTGAAAGGAAGATTGAATAGAACCATCATGGAATGAGCACAGCTAAAACACACTGCAACGATAGATTATTTTATTTAGGTAATATTCCTTCTACATTTTTATTATTGGTTATCTGTAATTTAATATCAAAATTCTAATCGAATATTTTCACATTATAGTGTTGTATATAATCTATCATGCCAAGTTGTAATTTTATCTATTTCCATGCTGTGAACAATTTAATTGGATTTTTAAAAAATTTACTAACGAATATTTCTTTTAGAATAATTTTAAAAATGTGTTTTCACGTAAATTATTTATCAAATAGCCAAAGAATGGGCAAAATTGGAAAAAAGATTTATAGAAAAATTAAAATAGAAAGGTTTATATTTTTAAGTTTTTTCTAATGTGCTAGACCAGGAGGAAAATTTTCAGCCTTATATACAATATATAAAGATGTTTACTGTTGTTTGAGAAAGCGACAAAAATATGTTTGTTTTCGTAAGAAAAATATAATAATGATCAACGGTTATATTTTGCTTGAAAAAATGGTGCATCATCCTGTCGGACAAAAGACATAAATTTTCTTTTTATATTTTATAAAAAATTACAAAAAAAACAAATGTATTTTTTTTACATACGATGAAAGATTAAAAACAAAAGGTGTTATGATTTCTATTTGAATGTTTAAATATAACTTCTAATATTATGTTTCTATAAACAAAGTAATATTATATAAACGATCAAAGATCAAAAAAATAGTATAAAAGAGATCAATTTTTCACTGACCTCTCATTCAAAAAAATGTCAAGCCCTTCCAAAAAACCAAAATTTTTCATTGAAAATCTATTAAATTTAAATAATGAAGAGAATGGAGTAGAAGATGAAAACCTCTCATCCCAAACAACTTCTACCATAAAACCAGAATTGTTTATAGATAATTCAATAAATTTAGATAATGAAGAATGTGATATTAAGAAAGAAAATCAAGACTTAGATTATTATATTGAGAAAATTGATTCCAGCAAATCCTATTGTAAAAAATTCAAATTGATTAAACTAGTTTCAAAATTTTCTATAAAACTAATTCCAAGCAACCCCGAGAATCTTCTTAGAGGTGTCCTTCATACTTGCGTTCAACAGGCTATTGCAGATGCACGTAATCAAAATATTTTTGTTGATCATCTTGGAGCAACAATATCATCACCGATCCTAGACAACGATATTTGGATACCTGTACGTAAATTAAATGATGATACAATTGAAAATATTCTTCAACGTTTCCTTCTTGTCTCTCAATCTAAAGCAGAAAGAGGGTCAATCTTAGGTGAACCATTTAATGTTGCAATTCATTCAATTGATGTTTCATCACTGCCAAAAAGAAAATCAATAAAAGGAACAGCATTTTCGGATTCAAACTCAAGTCCTCAAAATAAGGCAGAAAGTTGGATCATCAAAGTTCGAAACATTAATGATAATTATTGTCTTTTCTATGCTCTTGAATTGACAAGAAAATATGTCATTGATGAATTAGGACATAAAAGAAATTTTGGAAAGTATCATAGGACGCAAGTTAATCGACAAAAATCTGATATCATCAATTTAATGATAAAGGCAAACATTCCTTTAAGTCAAGATATATATGACGCTAATGAACATGTCCCAACAGTTGTTAATTATTGGAATAATAACTCGGACAAATTTAAATTTAAAGTTTTCATATTTGGTGATAATTCTGAAGATAAATTAAAATATGAGTATGGTCCAGATGATTTCAATACACCTATACCAATATATTACTCAAATGGACATTTTGACGGAATTAGAACTGTAGGTGCACAATTTGGACCACACTGGCAGTATTGTTACACATGTAAAAAGAAATACATGTATTCATTTGAGCATGCTGGCAACTGTAAATCACGTTGTCGACTTTGTGGTCGAGTTGGGATTCAACGCCCTTGACCTGCTACTCAGGATTTTAACGAAGAATGTGATGATTGCGGAAAAACATTTACAAATAGTGATTGCTTTGAATATCACAAATCAAGCAATCAGTGTAGAAGATCAAAGCAATGTGAAAGGTGTGGAGTCATTTGGAACACTAGAGATCACAGAAGAAACCCAGAGAAAAAACACATTTGTGGTCAGAAATGGTGTTTAAAATGTTTACAGTACCATACATTAGAAAGAGGATGTTTTATACGTCCACTTGAACAAAAGAAACCTACACCATACCGATTGATAACATTTGATTTTGAGTCTACACAACACACTCGACTTCCTGAGCGTCAGGATCACAGACTTCATCAAGTAAATTTTATTGCAGCAACAATAACATGTACGTCATGTATGGAGGATGAGAGTAATTGGAGAAATTTCCTTCATCGACAAGGAAAATTTTGTAAAATTTGCGGTAAAAATAGAAACATTACTTTCTCAATCCGTCCATATCAGCAAACTCAGGTGGATGAACAAAGAATTACTGACGATCCTTTGCATGAATTTGTTAATTGGCTTTTATTCGAACTTGATGGAAAATTTTTATCTATTGCATTCTCTCACTTTGGAGGAAGATATGATATGGTAATGACATTTAGAGAAATATTCATTAGAGGAATAGTGCCTTCCATGATTAGAAGAGGAAATAAACTTTACGAATTGAAAGTACCAAAGAATAAAAAATGTAATGAAGTAATATTCAGAGACTCTTATAATATATGTCCAGTTGCTTTGGGACAACTTGTTGGAGCCTTTGATCTAAAAATACAAGAGAAACAATTCTTTCCACATTTGGCGAATAATCCAAACAATTATGACATCACATTAGAAAAACTTCCACCTAAATCAGATTATCTTTATGGAGGAATGCTCCATGAGAAACAAAAAGTATTTGACAAATGGTACTCTGAAGAAAAAGATAAACCGTTCTGCTTAAATGAAGCTTTAGCTGAATATTGTATGAATGACGTACAAATTCTGACTGAAGCACTTTTAGCCTTTAGGCAAAAATTCCTGTTAATAAGTCAACCAAAAAACGCAAACTCATTTGGCATTGATATTCTTAAGGATGCAATGACAATTGCATCTGCGTGCATGAAACATTTTCATCTTAACCATTTAAAAGAAGAACACTTGGCAATTGTTCCTGAAAAAGGATATGATACATGCGACACGCAAAGTGAAATTGCAATGAAATATCTTGACTGGTATTCGGATACATTCAACGTCGAAATACAAACTGCACATTCTGAGAATGGTGAATATAAAGTGGAAGGAAAATACAAGGTTGATGGTTATATTAAAGAAGAAGATAAAGCAATTGAAGTTAATGGATGTGTATGGCATGCATGTCCAAAACATTATGGAAATAATCTTGATTTTGTATTGCCCAATGGTAAAACTGTTGGGGTTGTTCGAAAAGAAGATAATGCTAGACTTGAAATTCTTCGTAAGAATATTCGACAGGTTGATGTAATTTGGGAATGTGAAATAAAAGAGTTGCTAAGGAAGAACAGAAAGATGAGAAAAAGTTTTGAAAATTATCTTGACAAGGGTCCAATTAAATTACGTGATTGTTTCTTTGGTGGTAGAACTGGACCAATTCGTCTACATTATGAAGCAGATGAACAACATAACATTTCATATCTTGACTTCAATTCACTTTACCCTTCAACAATTGCGACAACATCATTTCCAATTGGACACCCAAAAGTCATAATAATTTCTCAAAAGGAACAATGTATAAATTGGACATCATATGAGCAAATTCCAATAAAAGGGATTCTAAAAGTATTTATAATTCCACCTCGGAAAATTGATGTTCCAGTGATACCAGTAAAATTTGACGATCGACTACTTTTTCCACTTTGTCGTAAATGTTGCATTAATTATCCAAAAGGAGAAAAGAACCCAAACTACAATTGCCCACATGTTGATCAAGAAAGGGGATGGGTTTCAACATGTACCTCAATAGAACTTTCGGAGGCACTAAAAAGTGGATATAAAGTAACAAGATATTATCGTGCACTTCACTATGAAGAATGGGATGATGAATTATTTAAGGGATATGTGGCAGAATTTATGAGTATGAAGATTCATGCAAGTGGGTTCCCTAATGAAATCAATACTCCAGAGAAAGAAGATAAATTCATAAAGGAGTGTAAAGAAAGATTTGGCATAATTCTTGAAAGAGAAAAGATGTCACCAGATAAAGCAATGAGATACATTTCAAAATTAATGCTCAATTCACTTTGGGGACGCTTCAGTCTGAGAAATACACTGACTAAAAGCCACATCACTGATTCACCTGCAGAATTGAGAGACTTTCTTGAAAACAAATCAATTGAGGTTAACTCGATTGATAAACTAACTGAGGACACAATTCTGATAAATTATGAAGTAAAAGACGAGTTTATTGAAGAACATGGAACTTCAAATATTGTCGTATCCTTATGGACGACATCAATGGCAAGAATCCATTTGTTAAGAGCAATGCAAAAAATATGTAACTCTCCGGGATGTTCTTTGCTTTATGGTGATACCGATAGTGTGTTATTCTCATATCCAATAGATAAAGGAACTCCACTAACTGCGGGACCATATTTGGGTGACTTGGCTAAAGAATATGCTGAATATTCAATTATAGAGTTTGTATCAGCAGCTTGTAAGGCATATGGATTACGAATGATAAATACTGAGACAGGAGAAGAAAAAACAACATTAAAAGTAAGAGGGATAACTCTAAACGCAGACATTTGCAAAAAGTTACATTACAAAAGCTTCAAGGATAGTGTACTAGAGTTTGGAAAAATAGAGGATGGAAATGAAGAAAATGAAGAAGATATAATTGTTTTAGATTATCCAAATTTTATTCGTCCCAATTTAAAAAAAGGCATTATTTGTACCACACCCTATCACAAATCATTTAAACCACTTATATTAAAAGGAGTGGTTGTTTCTAACTATCAAATTGTAGATTTTGGACATAAAATATAAAATTTTTAAAAAAAAATGTACTTATTATTTTTATTAATAACAATTTCTTCAGCGATTGATGATTCGGATTTAAAACCTTGGAAAAGAGTAGACTACAGGATAACACCTTTTCGAAGGACACCTCCACCTCCTAGAATATTATTTAAAGATATACTAGTATTAAATCAACCAAATAAAAACCTTCAAAAGCACATATTGCGATGGGATCTTTATGACGAAAAGTTTAAAAGGGGAAAATACAACGGTACAGATTATATAATGTTCTCACGATGGAGATTTTTAAAGGAACCTCCGATATCAGACATATTAGACAAAATTCTTTCAAAAAATAAATATTGAATAGCTATTAAATATATGATAGGTTTGAATCCGTTGATTTTTACAAATCATTTTAAAAAATTTTCAATATTTGATCAATTATTCTTTCTATTTAATAAAATAATTCTCCTGATTGATCAATGCGCTCGAATTTTAAAATGTAGTGTGAGCTCATTACGCTATCAGCTAATTCATCCTTTAAACAGAGACAAAATCTTAAAACAATTTAAAGGAAAGAAATTGAAAACAACTTATTTAGATAATAATGGAATGAGCAAAAATATATTTTTTGACGACTTGAGTCGAAATAGTGCAAACAACATTCTCGCTTATGGGCGACTTCATCTCCATTTAATATCAACGTTGCAGCACATTTTTATGCTCGACATCGTATACGACTTATTCATCCTTACCACCTGTGCGTAGTTCAGCGTCAAACCCATGAAGACAGATACTACCCTTTGGAGTTATTAGAAATAGTTGAGGACGAACATTTATCAGGTTGTATGGCAAATATTTTTATTGATAAAACAACTCAATCGACTTCTGAACAATCTGAAAAGGATTTTGATGTAACAATGCCGGCACCTCCTTCTAATTACGAAGATAACTTATGTTATGGGGGACGAAAATTTAGCCAATCGGTCGATGACTTTGATTACATGCACGGATGGTGATTTTTCACGCGTATACAATATACACATACACCATATTTTATACATTTTTACGCAAAAACGCCAAAAATTAGCAAATTTCATCTTCTTTTGTATAATTTTTTATAAATTGTATCTTCTAATCACTAATTTTGCGTTTTTACCCCTTAAAACTGATACTTCTTTACATTAATATTTTCAAAATTTGATTTCCTATTTCTTAATTATAATTCTCAAAATAAATTTTTATCTTTTATTTATTAATAATTTCAAAATTTTCTCTTCCATTTCTTAATTATACCATTTTGCCCCTAAAAAGTGATACTTCTTTACATTAATATTTTCAAAAAATCTGCTTATTTTTCTTAATAATTATATACGTTTTAATTAGTTTATTCATAAAATTTTTAAAAATTCATCTGGATTAGAATATGTTTTTAGTTGAGAGAGATATTTTTCAAACGGGTAGCCGAGAGAAATAAAATAAAAAAAAATACAATACAATGGTGACCACATTCTTTTGATAATATATTTATTTATTTTTTAAATAATGTGAATAACTTGAAATATTTGATCAAAATGATTTTAAATCATTATTTTAAAGTTATATTTTGTTATCTTGTTAATCCATTTGTTTTTCTATTGGTTTATTCAAATTCCAATCACATAATACGTCTTTAACATGCATATTAAGATCAACACAGGTTTTGCAGAGTTCGAATGCAATTTTAACACCACCATCATGACGTTCAGTTATCCGACTAGTACTATGGAACAATACATTTGAACAGTTTTTGCACAAACGAAATTCTAATCTAGGTATATATTTCATTCTAACTAGTTTCCAAAGAGTTTTATTATTTGCCGAAGCTTTTGAATGCGCTTTCTTACTAATATTTTTTTCTGACTTTTTACTCAACCAGACATCTGTTGTCCCCTTATTTTTAACGATATTTGACGATTCTTCAATACTATCAATAATTTCAATATCCTTTTGTTCGTTTGGACTGTTTGATTGAGACATTTTGAATTAATAAAATTTATGAAGAATGAATTGATGATATCAAAAACTTGAGTATTTATACCTTATGAATTTTAAAACTAACATCAAAGATTACGTTAAAGATTGTAAACAAGCATTTCCTGATACAAGACATAAATAGCAATAATTTCATTGAACATGTACATTGTATATATTTATTTACAATAACAAATTTTTTGAATAAAAACATTTATATTAAGTTAAATTAAAGATTGTATACACAACATTTTCAAAAAAAAAAAAATATGTATGTTTCTTAATAATTATGTGCTATTTAATTAGTTTATTCATAAAAATTTTTACAAATTCATCTGGATTAGTATATGTCTTTATTAGTGAGAGATACTTTTCAAACGAGTAACCGAGAGAAATAAAATATAAAAATACAATACAATGGTGACCACATTCTTTTGATAATATATTTTGTAAAATATATTTGTTTTTTATTTGTTTTGAGAATTTTGATATAAAATTGTTTATAGGTTCGGGTAAAGCAAGGATTAGAAGTGAATCGAGAATATATATTGTATTCTTATTTGGTATGAACATCCCTATCCAATGTGATCCTTCTTTTGAAGATTTATCTAGATTTACCACCATTGAAGCAGGAAAACTTATGATTTCGTGAGGAAGTTTATCTGCAGCATAACATCCAATAAAGTAACGTCGTGTAATGATATTTTGTGATAAAATATTTTCAATTTGAATTGTGTCCATTGTCAACAAATATTTCTTTTAATGGAATTCCTTGTTGATAATTCTGTGTGCTTGCCCTCCTAGTAATTTTATTTCCCAAATTAAGGATTGATCTTAGCTGGTATAATAGTGCAGACGATACGAGCATAAACCATAATATAAATAACGCAATACAGTAAAAATTGTAACTACCAGAATCTGACTTTATTTCCTTACATGGAAAGGGTATTTGAAATTCTCTATTTACAGTATGCCTTCGATATTGTCTTGGAGCAGATATACTCTCATTTTTCCTATTCTCGAGATTTTTTAAGTAAGTTTTATATTCTGGAAGATCTTCCTCATCCTCTTCTGTGTTAACTAACTTGGTCCCAAACATTTTTTCTAAATATTTTCCAGGATTGTCATAATCATATGTTGAATCAAATGTATTTGGTATAATATCACAAAAAGACAAATTAAAAATTTTTATTAATAACAATATTAAAATATAAAAAAATAGTGAATACATATTAGAATTTTTTGAATGAATTAATTTTAAATAATCTTTTATTTTATACTGTTATATCATTTGTGACAGTCCGATTCCTGTCAAGCATCAATAAAGAGTCCACCTCTCCCATAGCTATAAGTACAATTCCTCCCTCTGGTACTGGATTATTAAAACTGAGTTTTACACTTGTTGTTCCGTTCTTTATTAGATCAAATGTTTCAGGCCCATTGTCTTCCTGACTATTTGTCAAATTGAAAACTAGTATACAGTATCCTCCTATTGAAAAACGTTGCATCGAAATCCCATTACTTTCCAATGTTCCTGCGTATCCAATAGCTTCATGCATGTCATGAAATATTCTTGCATATTTTCCTTTAGGAAAATCTAATGAGTATGGAGCTGCAGGAATATTAACTCCACCTGCAGTTATCGAAATATCTCTCAAATCAAAAGGTTGAAAGTTGAAAGGATTAGATTCCTGTGAGCCAACAAAATCAGAATTTTTTACCATCCCTAAAACAATTCTTCTCGGCACTTGATCTGCCCATAGATTCGCATTGAATTCAGTTCTATTCTCGCTTATAAATAATGATTTTATTGACGTCTTTCGCATAGGATATCTTGCAGGTTTTATCTCTAGTTTTTTAGATATGTCGAAGGCAAGGCTGTCCATAAGCTCAATCTTCTTAACATAAAGCCTACAAGCAACTACTTCAAGATGATATTTTGTTCTATTAGTATTATTAGGTGCAACAATTAAGAAGTTTGAGTCGTTAGGCAAAAGTTCAATATCTACTTCACATTGATTTACTAGATATCTGGGTTGATTGCATATGTCAACATCTAGTTTCGCAATAAATTGTGCTGTTTTTTGAGTGCCATCAGCTGATGGTGCAAATAAGAGTCTTCTATTCTCGAACCCAACTCCATTGAGCCCAAGATCACCATCATCGTAATATCCAGCTGCTGACAAATAGGAATTTTTTACGTTCTGTGGGTATGTTAGCTCATAATCGAAAATACTCTTGTATGCCATTAACGAATTTCCTTCAAATATTTGTGTTCCATTGATACTCACTCGACAATTTTTCCATATCGTATGACCAATGAGTTGACAACAAGCAACGTTGTCTGTTTTTTCTAAGTTAATTAGTCTTCCATCTTTATCTTCTTTCTTGATTTTTAATTCAGTAAATATATAACATTTTGCCAAGTCTACATAGTTTGTGCTTGCATGAATTTTAAAATGAAATGGGGTGATATTTACAGGGTTTAGTGTAAGTAGTTCGATTACTGATGAATTAATAACACTAACATTTGTGCTGGGAGTTTCAAAAAATGAAAGAGCGTTTGTAATAGCGTTTGCAGAGTCGCGATCTATTTTATGATGAATAGACATTTTATTAATATAATCCAAAGGTATCAATCTTCGTACGCTTCTTTTTTGGTTTTATAGATGGTAGTTTTCCAACTAATATATGATTTTTATCTTGCGTTGTAAATGGTAAATGATTATATTTTTTTCTCGGTGCTCTTTTTATACCATTTTTTCTGTCACGTATTCCTGTTCCAAATTGCTTTGGCAATCCACCTTTCTCTAATAATCTATCTAAACCACGTTTTCCCTCATTTATCATAGTTTGTTTTAAATTTGACGGTGTAGAATTCTCTGTAGAAACTGAATTTTCGACGGAATCTAGTATCCTTCCTCCTGTGTTTAAGGCTTCCTTCGCTACAGCTGTTCCTGCACGACGAGCATACGGTAAAAGGAAACGCCATATATGGCGCAAAACATCTCCGACACCTCCTCCTGTTTGTCTCCCATATCCTCTTTGAAACGGTGCGTTTCCTCTAAAGTAATGATAAGTTTCGCCATTCTGTATTCCTTCACCATGTTGAATCAATGGATGGTGGTCATCATATACAATTTCTCTAGTATCAAATGGAATATGTACCATTATTAATATTGTATTAAATTTTATTAAAAGTAAAATAATATTATTAAAAAATATTTATTTTGAATAACAACAATATTTGAAAATTAATAATTAGAATTTTAAAACTTTGCTAAACATTAATGTTACAGTTACTGTTCCGTGATCAAATTTGACTAAATTTCCATTCATCCAGCGCAGTTCTATCTCTATTTCATTTATTTCTCTGGGTAGAACAGGAATGAACATAGGGTGATCGTAGACTCTTTCAATAATACCACCAGATTTATTTTCAACAGAGACGATCCTTAACAATGAACTAATTGAATTTCCCATTATTACACTACTAGTTAATCCTTTCGAATATACTGCAAAATTTGTAAAACCACCTTTCAAATCAAATCCATATTTTCCTATTTGTCCATCAACTACTTTACGCATTGGGAATCCAAGCACATAACATAGTTGCTGTGATATTAATATTGATGTTATTTCATGATCATTGAATTGAGCTCGAAATCTATCAATGCTCTCCAAATATTCAAATTCAACATCTGCGTGCAAATCCTCGTAATTATCTTCTTTTTCCTCTATAAGTTCATTAATGTTGTCAAGCTCTTTATCTGTTTGCTCTTCTTGCACCTCTTGTATTATCGTTGGTGAATTATCCAAATCCAATATTTGTTCATTTTCTGACTGTTTTTTCTTTTTTCTCTTTTCATATTCCTTATCTTCTTCTTCTTTTACATATTTAGCTCTTTCATCAAGTACAGCAGCCATTTCCTTTGTAATTTCTAAGGGCGGAGGTGGTAATGGATTTCCTTTCTCATCTAACTTTCTGGCATGTCCTAAATGTTCCGGATTATCTCTTTCATCAATCTTTTGCATCTCCTTAATTTCTTCATCAGTTGGTGGTATAGGAAGCTGATGTCTTATATACATCCACATTGCCCTTTGCTTTATTGCTTGAAACCTAGTTCTTCTATAGTGAGCCAATCTATTTAATTCTTTAATATCACTTCCAATAGCAGCCTTTTTATCTTCATTTGTTTCCACTAACTCTGCTTCTCTCTTTGCACGAATATTTTTATGCAATTCGTGAAGTTCATTTAAATTTTTATAAAGTTTGTTCCAATAGTCATCTGGGTTGTCTTCGAAAAATTTTTGGACGAATTCGGCATGTGTCTTTGAATTTTTTTGATGAAATTCTTCTCTACTAATTTTTAAATCTTTTTCTATTACTGCTGCTTCTATCACATCTAAATTTTTTCGCATACGTTTTATTGAAAAAACAAGACTCTGAATTTCGTATGTTGATCGAACATTTCCATCTTCATTATTCTGTCTGTCTTTAATTTTCTTTTCCAATTCTAAATATCTTTTAACTAAGTCAATTGTCTTTATTACTAATTGCTCATGATAATCGTCCGGATGTCTTTGAAAAAATTCATTTGCTTTTTGGCTTTCATCTATTTCATCTCTCCTATCTGCTTCTTCTCTTAGAAGACGAATAAATAACATTTTTCCTTCAGAAAGTGAGTTCAAATGATCCATCTCTTCTTTTAAATCTGTTTTTCTTATCGGATCGTTTTCAGCATGATACTCTTTCGTTGTTGTCTCGACATTTACTATATGTTGTTCTAATTCATCCTCAAAATCTCGAATACTATCCCAATAGTTGTGAGGGAATTGTTCAAAAAATGTGTCTATAGATTTCTGATGGGTTTGTACTTGAGGGTTAAATTCTCTTCCATCAGCATCCAGTTTTCTTCCACGAACAGTTCTTTTACGCCGTTTAATAGTTAGGTTGTCTACAACATTTATATTAGAGCCGATAATTAACTCGTCTTCAGATAAATCGTTCGATATTTCACGCCTTTTACGTGATTTATTCTTATTTGATAATACAAGTTTAAGGAAAATACTTAGACCTTTTGCTGTTATTTGTGTTGTCTTGGGAATACCAACCCTTTTTGGGTCTTTCACATTCTTATAGTATATATCAATCCATTGTTTTTCATCTGTGCCAATCGTAGCCGCCCATGACTGTGGATATTGAATACTGTACAGACCACAGACCCAATTTCCTCCTTGAAATTGAATGGGTCTGGCAAGATGAGAACGGAATTTATTAGGTTTATTATCAGAATAATCACTGACATTACTAGGTAATACAACAAAAAACGTATTGTCCATTTTAATAGTATAAAATTTTATTTATTAAATGATCTAAATGTTAAATGATATTATACAAATTGTGATTCATCAATCCATTCTGGGTTAGGGTAATCAAAAAATTTTACAAGATATTCTTTCTTTCCATCTTTATTCTTTCTGTTACGTATAATCTTCTCAATTCTATAGCTTGTATTTTCATCTTTTCTAACTCTTGTTAACTCCTCTGGATAGAAATAACCTTTAAATTTTTCTCCATTGTCATCTTTTACGCGATATCTGTTTGGGGTTGCCTTATTCTTAACCAAATCAACTTGAAAAATTTCATCTGAGTAGTTTGGAAGATATCCTTTTTCAAAAATATTTTTGTTGCGACTCATTCGAACATAATCATCTTTTTTAAACCTGGGTTTTTTGATATTTGGGTTTGTTCCTATCTCTCCATAGATTCTTTTTCTTATCTTTCTTGCATTTTTAAAGCTAATATCTACAGGCTTCAAACCTCCGATTGCACGGCTTTTTGAATGATTTATTGCATCGACAATCTTGGGTAGAGCTTCTGTCCATTTTAAAGTATGCTTTTCGCTCATATAACGATAAAGTCGTTGTTTAATATTCCTAATACATCGTTCAGCAAGTGATGCTTTTACTGTTGAAGCATTGGGCGTATATTTTTCAATATCATTCCCCTTGAAAAATTCCATCATATCTTTGCTGGTAAACTCAGTACCTTTGTCGCTAAATATTCTGTGAGGATACATTTCCATTCTTTGTAAAATATTTTCGAACGCATTAATCATATCCTTGGACTTTTTACTTTTTACAGGTTCAGCAAATACTCGTTTGCTCAGTACATCTATTGCAATAAGCGCGTAACTATATCCTTGATTTTGTCGAGATAGTTTTTGGAAATCTGCCAAATCACATTGAACGTCTGTCATATATCCTGCAGGTATGGTTTTTGATCTTTTAAAATGAACACGACGGGGACGATGAATCGTGTATGTTCTATGCCCTTCTAAATATGAAATAACATCCCTTTTACTAATCGTTTTATCTTTCTTTTTTGCCTCTATCCATAATTGTTGAACACCAGCAAAACCTGCAGGGTTTGCTGGATCATTATATAGGCTATCTAAAATCATTTCCACACTTCTGGGAGTCTCCATCCTTCAGCTAATAATGATGGAAGTTGTTGCGACTTGTGTTTTGATTTTCTAATTTGACTGAGTTTATCTTCAAGTGTAGCTTTATGTTGAGTATTATGTATTCTTTTAGGTGTAATGGGGTTTTCAACTAGAGACCAGAGTGACGGGTCATTTTGCAACTTCTTTTCTAAAATTGTAGTCCCTGGTGGTGAAACTTCTTTAAATCTATAACCCGGAAGGTTGGATCGTATTATGCAATTTAATGACTTTTGAACATTACTTCCAATAATCTCTCTTGTTCCTTGTTCATTGAGAATTTTACCATCTTTATTTATATTATATTTCTCATTATTGTTCTGTATTAAATTATAAATCATTGCTACTCTTTCCTTCAATTTAGATTTTGGTCTCAGTGATGTTTTCGGAGTCCCCTCGTCTGCTGTACGTATCGAATCATTACTTGGTTCATCTTCCATTTCTTGAATTTCTGCTATCTTATTTGTATAACCCAAATCTTTTGCACTGTCATTTTGACCATTTTGAACATGAGAAAGCTGGGGTAGTAACTGTTTTATTTGATCAAGTGCAGGATTGTTTAATTCACGTACTGCAACACCTATTGGTGTACGAGCTTGATCTTTTAGCATGTGTAGGTACCTACGCAACTCTTGATTATAGTTTATATTCTTAACTTCAGTGTTGACATTTTTTCTCTTGATATTTTCTATATTATTTCGTGTATAATCCAAATTGATATTTCCAGTATCGATAGTTGGCTGTGTTAATAATCCTCGATATATATCTTCAGGAACGAGTATAAATTTATTTGCCATGTTTAATTAAATTTTGATGACAAATTCTTTGCAATCTCTAAAATTATTGGTGTAAGTAATGCTGGAAATAATCCAAGTGGGAGACCGGTTCCTTTTTGTACAAGTCTTCTTGCTCCGTTTTCTGTTCTAACTCGACTTATACGACGAACAAAATTTGCAAATGGAATTAATTTACACTTTTGGCGTTTTGTTAGTTTAAATCTGTTTTTCACTATATTTAGACAAATTTCAGCAATTGAAAGTAATTGTTCTATTGTTGCTAATCTTAAAATACGTTTTCTCTTTCTTAATGAGCGGGTTTTTGACAATAATTTAAGAAATTGATAATTATTTTTTACAATTTGACTTATCATTTTTCAATGATTTTTTGGTAAAAATATAGTTGTTTCAAATTGATCTGCGATCTGTTTATTTTCAAGTGTTGTATTAAATATATTTGTTCTAAGTCGGAGTGATATGTCTGATGAGGGGTGGAGATCTATGAAAAGATATGAATAGTTGTCATGTGTTGCCTGTCTATATGCATCAAGAAAATAAGGCAATTTTCCTGGAAATAATTGTACACCAAGATTTCGAACTGATAAAGCGCTATTAGGAGCTCTTGTTAGGACTATATACATTGAATTTTGACGAGCAACTCTAATTTTCTTTTCGAATAGATTTTGTGTTACAAAAACAATTCCAAAGTCAAGGTGGTGGGATTTTTTTGTGAATAGTTCGGAAAGATATTTTTCTTCAATTGAGTATAAAAGATCATCTAGAATTATCAATGATGGTTTTCCTTGTTTTCTTATTAGATCTTCTGGTGGAACTCCTGAATATACAGATACACCTGCTCTTTGAAGTTCGGGTATTAGTGAATTAAATTCGCCATAACAATAGAGTATTGATTTTGGTGCGGGATCAATCAGTTCTTTTGCATTAATAACCAAGTTTCTTACAAAAGTGCTTTTTCCACTTGAACTGGGTCCACTTACAATACAGCCAAAAGGGAGTTTTAGCTTCAGGTCATTTTTCGAATAAGTTTGATATATTTGGTCTTGGTTTAACATTTTTTATTCAAATTAAATTAAAAAATTAAAATAATTACTTGCTAATAATTTATGTTTTTTTTATTTTATAGTTTCTTCTATATTTTCGTTCACTTTTCTATCTTTAATTTCAATATTTTCTAATTTCAACTTCTTCTCAGGTGGAACTTCTATAAATTCATCGATGATTGATTGAGATCGGAGTAGAGCATTTCCTTTAGTGGTTTGAATATTGAAAAAATCATCGTTGATTGATTGTGATAGGATTTTTTCGTTCTCTTCTTTTATACTAAAAACTTTCCTTCGCGTTTTAAAACGAAAAACGTTCGATTCGCCAAAGCTCTCGATTACATCAAATGAAACAAATTTTTCTTTCTTAAGCCTATTACTGATAATATAGATTCCCTTCACGGTTATGACATAATCAATTTCCACGTCATCAGAACGACACGTTGTACATTTTCCAGAAATATCGAAAGGAACAAAGCGCGGTGTGTTTAATTTTGGGGATGAAATAGTTAATCCATTAATAGTAGCAGAAAAAGAAACAATAGGAATAAACTTTTCCATTATTTAATAATTTTGGTGAATTTATTTTGAATGACTATAATCTACAAAATCTGGGTGTTTATATAGTGTGTATCTCTGAACAATTAAACTAATTGTAAATATATTTTTGGGAAAATAAAAGAAAGATATTTTAAATATTGAAATGGTGAAACGGCTATTGATGTTTAATTAATAATTTTAGACAAGTGACCTGGTTTAATTATTACTATCAAAGTAGAGAGTTTAATTTAAGCTTGTACGAAAAATATGAGAAATACTAAAAATAATTTTGCAGTTTAATTTTATATAAATAATAAAATATGACCAACGTAAGACTGTTAAGCATCACAATACAATTTGCTTCTGTCTGGGCACATTCCTTTACAATTTTCTTCTATATCCCATTCAAATAATTTTTCAACAGCACGAATATATTAAATTTAAATATAAAAATATTTATCAGCGAATTTTAATTTTTAGAATAATATTTAGTAAAAATATTTGAGTAAATTTTTAGTAGATGTATACGCGGCAATAAAAATGGTTAAACTCTATTTTTCATAATTTGCACTTTTTGTTTAACTATCAAAAAATTTTAATTTGCATAGGTTAAAACTTTTATGATTTTTATATTTTTTATCAAAATACAAATACGTGGCTGTTTATTAGTTTTCTGTTTACATAAACGTAGTTATAAATTTTTAAATATTTTTTGTATTGTAAATAATTGATTTTTGGATTTGTATTATATGCAAATAGGAGGAGTGATTTGGTTTTAATTATGTATTGCGTAAGATTTGGTTCTAAGAAAGAGGGAGCGATTTGGTTTACAAATAAGAGGGAGCGATTTGCTTTTGAGTTTTACCTACACTTTGGGAGCGATTTGGTTTTAATTAATTAATGGTAGGGATTTAGTTTTAAGTAGGAGGGAGCAATTTTGTTTTAATAATTAATGATATCATAAGGAAGGAGCGATTTGTATGGGTAATTGGAGCGATTTGTATGGTTAATTTTCTAGTGGAGCGATGGAGCGATTTGTGTAGGGGTAACTACTCTCATTCGAACGAGCATTAAATACTCTATCAGAATCCTTGTGCCTTTCATTTAACTATTAGTTATTCAAAAGAAACAATGCCAAATATGAAAAATATCAGATATTATTTTGCACTCATAGACTTCAAAGCATTGTGGCATCACGAATTCAAATCAAATTTAGTTTAACAATAGCTCATTCGAACGAGCATTAAATACTCTATCAGAATCCTTGTGCCTTTCATTTAATTATTAGTTATTCAAAAGAAACAATGCCAAATATGAAAAATATCAGATATTATTTTGCACTCATAGACTTCAAAGCATTGTGGCATCACGAATTCAAATCAAATTTAGTTTAACAATAGCTCATTCGAACGAGCATTAAATACTCTATCAGAATCCTTGTGCCTTTCATTTAACTATTAGTTATTCAAAAGAAACAATGCCAAATATGAAAAATATCGGATATTATTTTGCACTCATAGAATTCAAAGCATTGTGGCATCACGAATTCAAATCAAATTTAGTTTAACAATAGCTCATTCGAACGAGCATTAAATACTCTATCAGAATCCTTGTGCCTTTCATTTAACTATTAGTTATTCAAAAGAAACAATGCCAAATATGAAAAATATCGGATATTATTTCGCACTCATAGACTTCAAAGCATTGTGGCATCACGAATTCAAATCAAATTTAGTTTAACAATAGCTCATTCGAACGAGCATTAAATACTCTATCAGAATCCTTGTGCCTTTCATTTAACTATTAGTTATTCAAAAAAAACAATGCCAAATATAAAAATATCGGATATTATTTTGCACTCATAGACTTCAAAGCATTATGGCATCACGAATTCAAATCAAATTTAGTTTAACAATAGCTCATTCGAACGAGCATTAAATACTCTATCAGAATCCTTGTGCCTTTCATTTAACTATTATTTATTCAAAAGAAACAATGCCAAATATGAAAAATATCAGATATTATTTTGCACTCATAAACTTCAAAGCATTGTGGCATCACGAATTCAAATCAAATTTAGTTTAACAATAACTCATTCGAACGAGCATTAAATACTCTATCAGAATCCTTGTGCCTTTCATTTAACTATTAGTTATTCAAAAGAAACAATGCCAAATATGAAAAATATCGGATATTATTTCGCACTCATAGACTTCAAAGCATTGTGGCATCACGAATTCAAATCAAATTTAGTTTAACAATAGCTCATTCGAACGAGCATTAAATACTCTATCAGAATCCTTGTGCCTTTCATTTAACTATTAGTTATTCAAAAGAAACAATGCCAAATATGAAAAATATCGGATATTATTTCGCACTCATAGACTTCAAAGCATTGTGGCATCACGAATTCAAATCAAATTTAGTTTAACAATAGCTCATTCGAACGAGCATTAAATACTCTATCAGAATCCTTGTGCCTTTCATTTAACTATTAGTTATTCAAAAAAACAATGCCAAATATGAAAAATATCGGATATTATTTTGCACTCATAGAATTCAAAGCATTGTGGCATCACGAATTCAAATCAAATTTAGTTTAACAATAGCTCATTCGAACGAGCATTAAATACTCTATCAGAATCCTTGTGCCTTTCATTTAACTATTAGTTATTCAAAAGAAACAATGCCAAATATGAAAAATATCGGATATTATTTTGCACTCATAGAATTCAAAGCATTGTGGCATCACGAATTCAAATCAAATTTAGTTTAACAATAGCTCATTCGAACGAGCATTAAATACTCTATCAGAATCCTTGTGCCTTTCATTTAACTATTAGTTATTCAAAAGAAACAATGCCAAATATGAAAAATATCGGATATTATTTCGCACTCATAGACTTCAAAGCATTGTGGCATCACGAATTCAAATCAAATTTAGTTTAACAATAGCTCATTCGAACGAGCATTAAATACTCTATCAGAATCCTTGTGCCTTTCATTTAACTATTAGTTATTCAAAAGAAACAATGCCAAATATGAAAAATATCGGATATTATTTCGCACTCATAGACTTCAAAGCATTGTGGCATCACGAATTCAAATCAAATTTAGTTTAACAATAGCTCATTCGAACGAGCATTAAATACTCTATCAGAATCCTTGTGCCTTTCATTTAACTATTAGTTATTCAAAAGAAACAATGCCAAATATGAAAAATATCGGATATTATTTCGCACTCATAGACTTCAAAGCATTGTGGCATCACGAATTCAAATCAAATTTAGTTTAACAATAGCTCATTCGAACGAGCATTAAATACTCTATCAGAATCCTTGTGCCTTTCATTTAACTATTAGTTATTCAAAAAAACAATGCCAAATATGAAAAATATCGGATATTATTTTGCACTCATAGAATTCAAAGCATTGTGGCATCACGAATTCAAATCAAATTTAGTTTAACAATAGCTCATTCGAACGAGCATTAAATACTCTATCAGAATCCTTGTGCCTTTCATTTAACTATTAGTTATTCAAAAGAAGCAATGCCAAATATGAAAAATATCAGATATTATTTTGCACTCATAGACTTCAAAGCATTGTGGCATCACGAATTCAAATCAAATTTAGTCTAACAATAGCTCATTCGAACGAGCATTAAATACTCTATCAGAATCCTTGTGCCTTTCATTTAACTATTAGTTATTCAAAAGAAACAATGCCAAATATGAAAAATATCAGATATTATTTTGCACTCATAGACTTCAAAGCATTGTGGCATCACGAATTCAAATCAAATTTAGTTTAACAATAGCTCATTCGAACGAGCATTAAATACTCTATCAGAATCCTTGTGCCTTTCATTTAACTATTAGTTATTCAAAAGAAACAATGCCAAATATGAAAAATATCGGATATTATTTTGCACTCATAGAATTCAAAGCATTGTGGCATCACGAATTCAAATCAAATTTAGTTTAACAATAGCTCATTCGAACGAGCATTAAATACTCTATCAGAATCCTTGTGCCTTTCATTTAACTATTAGTTATTCAAAAGAAACAATGCCAAATGAAAAATATCGGATATTATTTCGCACTCATAGACTTCAAAGCATTGTGGCATCACGAATTCAAATCAAATTTAGTTTAACAATAGCTCATTCGAACGAGCATTAAATACTCTATCAGAATCCTTGTGCCTTTCATTTAACTATTAGTTATTCAAAAGAAACAATGCCAAATATGAAAAATATCGGATATTATTTCGCACTCATAGACTTCAAAGCATTGTGGCATCACGAATTCAAATCAAATTTAGTTTAACAATAGCTCATTCGAACGAGCATTAAATACTCTATCAGAATCCTTGTGCCTTTCATTTAACTATTAGTTATTCAAAAAAAACAATGCCAAATATAAAAAATATCGGATATTATTTTGCACTCATAGACTTCAAAGCATTATGGCATCACGAATTCAAATCAAATTTAGTTTAACAATAGCTCATTCGAACGAGCATTAAATACTCTATCAGAATCCTTGTGCCTTTCATTTAACTATTATTTATTCAAAAGAAACAATGCCAAATATGAAAAATATCAGATATTATTTTGCACTCATAGACTTCAAAGCATTGTGGCATCACGAATTCAAATCAAATTTAGTTTAACAATAGCTCATTCGAACGAGCATTAAATACTATATCAGAATCTACTATTGGTTAAAAGTTATGATAGGGAAATTAAAAAATATCGGATATTAATTGACACTTAAGAATTCAAAGTGATGTGGCATCTCGAATTCAAATCCGTTTTGCTATATTAATAGCTCGTTAGAATCAGCATGAAAAACTGTATTAGAATCCTAGGATATAAGACATCTACTATTGGTTATAAAAAAGTTATGATAGGGAAATTAAAAAATATCGGATATTAATTGACACTTAAGAATTCAAAGTGATGTGGCATCTCGAATTCAAATCCGTTTTGCTATATTAATAGCTCGTTAGAATCAGCATGAAAAACTGTATTAGAATCCTTGGATAAATTTATCTACTATTGGTTATAAAAAAGTTATGATAGGGAAATTAAAAAATATCGGATATTAATTGACACTTAAGAACTTCAAAGTGATGTGGCATCTCGAATTCAAATCCGTTTTGCTATATTAATAGCTCGTTAGAATCAGCATGAAAAACTGTATTAGAATCCTTGGATAAATTTATCTACTATTGGTTATAAAAAAGTTATGATAGGGAAATTAAAAAATATCGGATATTAATTGACACTTAAGAACTTCAAAGTGATGTGGCATCTCGAATTCAAATCCATTTTGCTATATTAATAGCTCGTTAGAATCAGCATGAAAAACTGTATTAGAATCCTTGTAAATTTCATTTAACTATTGGTTATAAAAAAGTTATGATAGGGAAATATGAAAAATATCGGATATTATTTTGCACTCATAGAATTCAAAGCATTGTGGCATCACGAATTCAAATCAAATTTAGTTTAACAATAGCTCATTCGAACGAGCATTAAATACTCTATCAGAATCCTTGTGCCTTTCATTTAACTATTAGTTATTCAAAAGAAACAATGCCAAATATGAAAAATATCAGATATTATTTTGCACTCATAGACTTCAAAGCATTGTGGCATCACGAATTCAAATCAAATTTAGTCTAACAATAGCTCATTCGAACGAGCATTAAATACTCTATCAGAATCCTTGTGCCTTTCATTTAACTATTAGTTATTCAAAAGAAACAATGCCAAATATGAAAAATATCAGATATTATTTTGCACTCATAGACTTCAAAGCATTGTGGCATCACGAATTCAAATCAAATTTAGTTTAACAATAGCTCATTCGAACGAGCATTAAATACTCTATCAGAATCCTTGTGCCTTTCATTTAACTATTAGTTATTCAAAAGAAACAATGCCAAATATGAAAAATATCGGATATTATTTCGCACTCATAGACTTCAAAGCATTGTGGCATCACGAATTCAAATCAAATTTAGTTTAACAATAGCTCATTCGAACGAGCATTAAATACTCTATCAGAATCCTTGTGCCTTTCATTTAACTATTAGTTATTCAAAAAAATCAATGCCTAATATAAAAAATATCGGATATTATTTTGCACTCATAGACTTCAAAGCATTATGGCATCACGAATTCAAATCAAATTTAGTTTAACAATAGCTCATTCGAACGAGCATTAAATACTCTATCAGAATCCTTGTGCCTTTCATTTAACTATTAGTTATTCAAAAGAAACAATGCCAAATATGAAAAATATCGGATATTATTTTGCACTCATAGAATTCAAAGCATTGTGGCATCACGAATTCAAATCAAATTTAGTTTAACAATAGCTCATTCGAACGAGCATTAAATACTCTATCAGAATCCTTGTGCCTTTCATTTAACTATTAGTTATTCAAAAAAAACAATGCCAAATATAAAAAATATCGGATATTATTTTGCACTCATAGACTTCAAAGCATTATGGCATCACGAATTCAAATCAAATTTAGTTTAACAATAGCTCATTCGAACGAGCATTAAATACTCTATTAGAATCCTTGTGCCTTTCATTTAACTATTATTTATTCAAAAGAAACAATGCCAAATATGAAAAATATCAGATATTATTTTGCACTCATAAACTTCAAAGCATTGTGGCATCACGAATTCAAATCAAATTTAGTTTAACAATAGCTCATTCGAACGAGCATTAAATACTCTATCAGAATCCTTGTGCCTTTCATTTAACTATTAGTTATTCAAAAGAAACAATGCCAAATATGAAAAATATCGGATATTATTTCGCACTCATAGACTTCAAAGCATTGTGGCATCACGAATTCAAATCAAATTTAGTTTAACAATAGCTCATTCGAACGAGCATTAAATACTCTATCAGAATCCTTGTGCCTTTCATTTAACTATTAGTTATTCAAAAGAAACAATGCCAAATATGAAAAATATCGGATATTATTTCGCACTCATAGACTTCAAAGCATTGTGGCATCACGAATTCAAATCAAATTTAGTTTAACAATAGCTCATTCGAACGAGCATTAAATACTCTATCAGAATCCTTGTGCCTTTCATTTAACTATTAGTTATTCAAAAGAAACAATGCCAAATATGAAAAATATCGGATATTATTTTGCACTCATAGAATTCAAAGCATTGTGGCATCACGAATTCAAATCAAATTTAGTTTAACAATAGCTCATTCGAACGAGCATTAAATACTCTATCAGAATCCTTGTGCCTTTCATTTAACTATTAGTTATTCAAAAGAAACAATGCCAAATATGAAAAATATCGGATATTATTTTGCACTCATAGAATTCAAAGCATTGTGGCATCACGAATTCAAATCAAATTTAGTTTAACAATAGCTCATTCGAACGAGCATTAAATACTCTATCAGAATCCTTGTGCCTTTCATTTAACTATTAGTTATTCAAAAGAAACAATGCCAAATATGAAAAATATCGGATATTATTTCGCACTCATAGACTTCAAAGCATTGTGGCATCACGAATTCAAATCAAATTTAGTTTAACAATAGCTCATTCGAACGAGCATTAAATACTCTATCAGATTCCTTGTGCCTTTCATTTAACTATTAGTTATTCAAAAAAAACAATGCCAAATATAAAAAATATCGGATATTATTTTGCACTCATAGACTTCAAAGCATTATGGCATCACGAATTCAAATCAAATTTAGTTTAACAATAGCTCATTCGAACGAGCATTAAATACTCTATCAGAATCCTTGTGCCTTTCATTTAACTATTATTTATTCAAAAGAAACAATGCCAAATATGAAAAATATCAGATATTATTTTGCACTCATAAACTTCAAAGCATTGTGGCATCACGAATTCAAATCAAATTTAGTTTAACAATAGCTCATTCGAACGAGCATTAAATACTCTATCAGAATCCTTGTGCCTTTCATTTAACTATTAGTTATTCAAAAGAAACAATGCCAAATATGAAAAATATCGGATATTATTTCGCACTCATAGACTTCAAAGCATTGTGGCATCACGAATTCAAATCAAATTTAGTTTAACAATAGCTCATTCGAACGAGCATTAAATACTCTATCAGAATCCTTGTGCCTTTCATTTAACTATTAGTTATTCAAAAGAAACAATGCCAAATATGAAAAATATCGGATATTATTTCGCACTCATAGACTTCAAAGCATTGTGGCATCACGAATTCAAATCAAATTTAGTTTAACAATAGCTCATTCGAACGAGCATTAAATACTCTATCAGAATCCTTGTGCCTTTCATTTAACTATTAGTTATTCAAAAGAAACAATGCCAAATATGAAAAATATCGGATATTATTTTGCACTCATAGAATTCAAAGCATTGTGGCATCACGAATTCAAATCAAATTTAGTTTAACAATAGCTCATTCGAACGAGCATTAAATACTCTATCAGAATCCTTGTGCCTTTCATTTAACTATTAGTTATTCAAAAAAAACAATGCCAAATATAAAAAATATCGGATATTATTTTGCACTCATAGACTTCAAAGCATTATGGCATCACGAATTCAAATCAAATTTAGTTTAACAATAGCTCATTCGAACGAGCATTAAATACTCTATTAGAATCCTTGTGCCTTTCATTTAACTATTATTTATTCAAAAGAAACAATGCCAAATATGAAAAATATCAGATATTATTTTGCACTCATAAACTTCAAAGCATTGTGGCATCACGAATTCAAATCAAATTTAGTTTAACAATAGCTCATTCGAACGAGCATTAAATACTCTATCAGAATCCTTGTGCCTTTCATTTAACTATTAGTTATTCAAAAGAAACAATGCCAAATATGAAAAATATCGGATATTATTTCGCACTCATAGACTTCAAAGCATTGTGGCATCACGAATTCAAATCAAATTTAGTTTAACAATAGCTCATTCGAACGAGCATTAAATACTCTATCAGAATCCTTGTGCCTTTCATTTAACTATTAGTTATTCAAAAGAAACAATGCCAAATATGAAAAATATCGGATATTATTTCGCACTCATAGACTTCAAAGCATTGTGGCATCACGAATTCAAATCAAATTTAGTTTAACAATAGCTCATTCGAACGAGCATTAAATACTCTATCAGAATCCTTGTGCCTTTCATTTAACTATTAGTTATTCAAAAGAAACAATGCCAAATATGAAAAATATCGGATATTATTTTGCACTCATAGAATTCAAAGCATTGTGGCATCACGAATTCAAATCAAATTTAGTTTAACAATAGCTCATTCGAACGAGCATTAAATACTCTATCAGAATCCTTGTGCCTTTCATTTAACTATTAGTTATTCAAAAGAAACAATGCCAAATATGAAAAATATCGGATATTATTTTGCACTCATAGAATTCAAAGCATTGTGGCATCACGAATTCAAATCAAATTTAGTTTAACAATAGCTCATTCGAACGAGCATTAAATACTCTATCAGAATCCTTGTGCCTTTCATTTAACTATTAGTTATTCAAAAGAAACAATGCCAAATATGAAAAATATCGGATATTATTTCGCACTCATAGACTTCAAAGCATTGTGGCATCACGAATTCAAATCAAATTTAGTTTAACAATAGCTCATTCGAACGAGCATTAAATACTCTATCAGAATCCTTGTGCCTTTCATTTAACTATTAGTTATTCAAAAAAAACAATGCCAAATATAAAAAATATCGGATATTATTTTGCACTCATAGACTTCAAAGCATTATGGCATCACGAATTCAAATCAAATTTAGTTTAACAATAGCTCATTCGAACGAGCATTAAATACTCTATCAGAATCCTTGTGCCTTTCATTTAACTATTAGTTATTCAAAAGAAACAATGCCAAATATGAAAAATATCGGATATTATTTTGCACTCATAGAATTCAAAGCATTGTGGCATCACGAATTCAAATCAAATTTAGTTTAACAATAGCTCATTCGAACGAGCATTAAATACTCTATCAGAATCCTTGTGCCTTTCATTTAACTATTAGTTATTCAAAAAAAACAATGCCAAATATAAAAAATATCGGATATTATTTTGCACTCATAGACTTCAAAGCATTATGGCATCACGAATTCAAATCAAATTTAGTTTAACAATAGCTCATTCGAACGAGCATTAAATACTCTATCAGAATCCTTGTGCCTTTCATTTAACTATTAGTTATTCAAAAGAAACAATGCCAAATATGAAAAATATCAGATATTATTTTGCACTCATAAACTTCAAAGCATTGTGGCATCACGAATTCAAATCAAATTTAGTTTAACAATAGCTCATTCGAACGAGCATTAAATACTCTATCAGAATCCTTGTGCCTTTCATTTAACTATTAGTTATTCAAAAGAAACAATGCCAAATATGAAAAATATCGGATATTATTTCGCACTCATAGACTTCAAAGCATTGTGGCATCACGAATTCAAATCAAATTTAGTTTAACAATAGCTCATTCGAACGAGCATTAAATACTCTATCAGAATCCTTGTGCCTTTCATTTAACTATTAGTTATTCAAAAGAAACAATGCCAAATATGAAAAATATCGGATATTATTTTGCACTCATAGACTTCAAAGCATTGTGGCATCACGAATTCAAATCAAATTTAGTTTAACAATAGCTCATTCGAACGAGCATTAAATACTCTATCAGAATCCTTGTGCCTTTCATTTAACTATTAGTTATTCAAAAGAAACAATGCCAAATATGAAAAATATCGGATATTATTTTGCACTCATAGAATTCAAAGCATTGTGGCATCACGAATTCAAATCAAATTTAGTTTAACAATAGCTCATTCGAACGAGCATTAAATACTCTATCAGAATCCTTGTGCCTTTCATTTAACTATTAGTTATTCAAAAAAAACAATGCCAAATATGAAAAATATCGGATATTATTTTGCACTCATAGACTTCAAAGCATTATGGCATCACGAATTCAAATCAAATTTAGTTTAACAATAGCTCATTCGAACGAGCATTAAATACTCTATCAGAATCCTTGTGCCTTTCATTTAACTATTATTTATTCAAAAGAAACAATGCCAAATATGAAAAATATCAGATATTATTTTGCACTCATAGACTTCAAAGCATTGTGGCATCACGAATTCAAATCAAATTTAGTTTAACAATAGCTCATTCGAACGAGCATTAAATACTCTATCAGAATCCTTGTGCCTTTCATTTAACTATTAGTTATTCAAAAAAACAATGCCAAATATGAAAAATATCGGATATTATTTTGCACTCATAGACTTCAAAGCATTGTGGCATCACGAATTCAAATCAAATTTAGTTTAACAATAGCTCATTCGAACGAGCATTAAATACTCTATCAGAATCCTTGTGCCTTTCATTTAACTATTAGTTATTCAAAAGAAACAATGCCAAATATGAAAAATATCGGATATTATTTCGCACTCATAGACTTCAAAGCATTGTGGCATCACGAATTCAAATCAAATTTAGTTTAACAATAGCTCATTCGAACGAGCATTAAATACTCTATCAGAATCCTTGTGCCTTTCATTTAACTATTAGTTATTCAAAAGAAACAATGCCAAATATGAAAAATATCGGATATTATTTTGCACTCATAGAATTCAAAGCATTGTGGCATCACGAATTCAAATCAAATTTAGTTTAACAATAGCTCATTCGAACGAGCATTAAATACTCTATCAGAATCCTTGTGCCTTTCATTTAACTATTAGTTATTCAAAAGAAACAATGCCAAATATGAAAAATATCGGATATTATTTTGCACTCATAGACTTCAAAGCATTGTGGCATCACGAATTCAAATCAAATTTAGTTTAACAATAGCTCATTCGAACGAGCATTAAATACTCTATCAGAATCCTTGTGCCTTTCATTTAACTATTAGTTATTCAAAAGAAACAATGCCAAATATGAAAAATATCAGATATTATTTTGCACTCATAGACTTCAAAGCATTGTGGCATCACGAATTCAAATCAAATTTAGTTTAACAATAGCTCATTCGAACGAGCATTAAATACTCTATCAGAATCCTTGTGCCTTTCATTTAACTATTAGTTATTCAAAAGAAACAATGCCAAATATGAAAAATATCGGATATTATTTTGCACTCATAGACTTCAAAGCATTGTGGCATCACGAATTCAAATCAAATTTAGTTTAACAATAGCTCATTCGAACGAGCATTAAATACTCTATCAGAATCCTTGTGCCTTTCATTTAACTATTAGTTATTCAAAAGAACAATGCCAAATATGAAAAATATCGGATATTATTTTGCACTCATAGACTTCAAAGCATTGTGGCATCACGAATTCAAATCAAATTTAGTTTAACAATAGCTCATTCGAACGAGCATTAAATACTCTATCAGAATCCTTGTGCCTTTCATTTAACTATTAGTTATTCAAAAGAAACAATGCCAAATATGAAAAAATCGGATATTATTTTGCACTCATAGACTTCAAAGCATTGTGGCATCACGAATTCAAATCAAATTTAGTTTAACAATAGCTCATTCGAACGAGCATTAAATACTCTATCAGAATCCTTGTGCCTTTCATTTAACTATTAGTTATTCAAAAGAAACAATGCCAAATATGAAAAATATCGGATATTATTTTGCACTCATAGACTTCAAAGCATTGTGGCATCACGAATTCAAATCAAATTTAGTTTAACAATAGCTCATTCGAACGAGCATTAAATACTCTATCAGAATCCTTGTGCCTTTCATTTAACTATTAGTTATTCAAAAGAAACAATGCCAAATATGAAAAATATCGGATATTATTTTGCACTCATAGACTTCAAAGCATTGTGGCATCACGAATTCAAATCAAATTTAGTTTAACAATAGCTCATTCGAACGAGCATTAAATACTCTATCAGAATCCTTGTGCCTTTCATTTAACTATTAGTTATTCAAAAAAAACAATGCCAAATATAAAAAATATCGGATATTATTTTGCACTCATAGACTTCAAAGCATTATGGCATCACGAATTCAAATCAAATTTAGTTTAACAATAGCTCATTCGAACGAGCATTAAATACTCTATCAGAATCCTTGTGCCTTTCATTTAACTATTAGTTATTCAAAAGAAACAATGCCAAATATGAAAAATATCAGATATTATTTTGCACTCATAGACTTCAAAGCATTGTGGCATCACGAATTCAAATCAAATTTAGTTTAACAATAGCTCATTCGAACGAGCATTAAATACTCTATCAGAATCCTTGTGCCTTTCATTTAACTATTAGTTATTCAAAAGAAACAATGCCAAATATGAAAAATATCGGATATTATTTCGCACTCATAGACTTCAAAGCATTGTGGCATCACGAATTCAAATCAAATTTAGTTTAACAATAGCTCATTCGAACGAGCATTAAATACTCTATCAGAATCCTTGTGCCTTTCATTTAACTATTAGTTATTCAAAAGAAACAATGCCAAATATGAAAAATATCGGATATTATTTTGCACTCATAGACTTCAAAGCATTGTGGCATCACGAATTCAAATCAAATTTAGTTTAACAATAGCTCATTCGAACGAGCATTAAATACTCTATCAGAATCCTTGTGCCTTTCATTTAACTATTAGTTATTCAAAAGAAACAATGCCAAATATGAAAAATATCGGATATTATTTTGCACTCATAGACTTCAAAGCATTGTGGCATCACGAATTCAAATCAAATTTAGTTTAACAATAGCTCATTCGAACGAGCATTAAATACTCTATCAGAATCCTTGTGCCTTTCATTTAACTATTAGTTATTCAAAAGAAACAATGCCAAATATGAAAAATATCAGATATTATTTTGCACTCATAGACTTCAAAGCATTGTGGCATCACGAATTCAAATCAAATTTAGTTTAACAATAGCTCATTCGAACGAGCATTAAATACTCTATCAGAATCCTTGTGCCTTTCATTTAACTATTAGTTATTCAAAAGAAAAAATTCCAAATATGAAAAATATCGGATATTATTTTGCACTCATAGACTTCAAAGCATTGTGGCATCACGAATTCAAATCAAATTTAGTTTAACAATAGCTCATTCGAACGAGCATTAAATACTCTATCAGAATCCTTGTGCCTTTCATTTAACTATTAGTTATTCAAAAAAAACAATGCCAAATATCAAAAATATCGGATATTATTTTGCACTCATAGACTTCAAAGCATTATGGCATCACGAATTCAAATCAAATTTAGTTTAACAATAGCTCATTCGAACGAGCATTAAATACTCTATCAGAATCCTTGTGCCTTTCATTTAACTATTAGTTATTCAAAAGAAACAATGCCAAATATGAAAAATATCAGATATTATTTTGCACTCATAGACTTCAAAGCATTGTGGCATCACGAATTCAAATCAAATTTAGTTTAACAATAGCTCATTCGAACGAGCATTAAATACTCTATCAGAATCCTTGTGCCTTTCATTTAACTATTAGTTTTTGAAATGAATATATGCCAAATATGAAAAATATCTGATATTATTTTGCACTCATAGACTTCAAAGCATTGTGGCATCACGAATTCAAATCAAATTTAGTTTAACAATAGCTCATTCGAACGAGCATTAAATACTCTATCAGAATCCTTGTGCCTTTCATTTAACTATTAGTTATTCAAAAGAAACAATGCCAAATATGAAAAATATCGGATATTATTTTGCACTCATAGACTTCAAAGCATTGTGGCATCACGAATTCAAATCAAATTTAGTTTAACAATAGCTCATTCGAACGAGCATTAAATACTCTATCAGAATCCTTGTGCCTTTCATTTAACTATTAGTTATTCAAAAGAAACAATGCCAAATATGAAAAATATCGGATATTATTTTGCACTCATAGACTTCAAAGCATTGTGGCATCACGAATTCAAATCAAATTTAGTTTAACAATAGCTCATTCGAACGAGCATTAAATACTCTATCAGAATCCTTGTGCCTTTCATTTAACTATTAGTTATTCAAAAGAAACAATGCCAAATATGAAAAATATCGGATATTATTTTGCACTCATAGACTTCAAAGCATTGTGGCATCACGAATTCAAATCAAATTTAGTTTAACAATAGCTCATTCGAACGAGCATTAAATACTCTATCAGAATCCTTGTGCCTTTCATTTAACTATTAGTTATTCAAAAGAAACAATGCCAAATATGAAAAATATCGGATATTATTTTGCACTCATAGACTTCAAAGCATTGTGGCATCACGAATTCAAATCAAATTTAGTTTAACAATAGCTCATTCGAACGAGCATTAAATACTCTATCAGAATCCTTGTGCCTTTCATTTAACTATTAGTTATTCAAAAGAAACAATGCCAAATATGAAAAATATCGGATATTATTTTGCACTCATAGACTTCAAAGCATTGTGGCATCACGAATTCAAATCAAATTTAGTTTAACAATAGCTCATTCGAACGAGCATTAAATACTCTATCAGAATCCTTGTGCCTTTCATTTAACTATTAGTTATTCAAAAGAAACAATGCCAAATATGAAAAATATCGGATATTTTTTGCACTCATAGACTTCAAAGCATTGTGGCATCACGAATTCAAATCAAATTTAGTTTAACAATAGCTCATTCGAACGAGCATTAAATACTGTATTAGAATCCTTGGATAAATTTATCTACTATTGGTTATAAAAAGTTATGATAGGGAAATTAAAAAATATCGGATATTAATTGACACTTAAGAACTTCAAAGTGATGTGGCATCTCGAATTCAAATCCGTTTTGCTATATTAATAGCTCGTTAGAATCAGCATGAAAAACTGTATTAGAATCCTTGGATAAATTTATCTACTATTGGTTATAAAAAAGTTATGATAGGGAAATTAAAAAATATCGGATATTAATTGACACTTAAGAACTTCAAAGTGATGTGGCATCTCGAATTCAAATCCGTTTTGCTATATTAATAGCTCGTTAGAATCAGCATGAAAAACTGTATTAGAATCCTTGGATAAATTTATCTACTATTGGTTATAAAAAAGTTATGATAGGGAAATTAAAAAATATCGGATATTAATTGACACTTAAGAACTTCAAAGTGATGTGGCATCTCGAATTCAAATCCGTTTTTTTGCTATATTAATAGCTCGTTAGAATCAGCATGAAAAACTGTATTAGAATCCTTGGATAAATTTATCTACTATTGGTTATAAAAAAGTTATGATAGGGAAATTAAAAAATATCGGATATTAATTGACACTTAAGAACTTCAAAGTGATGTGGCATCTCGAATTCAAATCCGTTTTGCTATATTAATAGCTCGTTAGAATCAGCATGAAAAACTGTATTAGAATCCTTGGATAAATTTATCTACTATTGGTTATAAAAAAGTTATGATAGGGAAAATTAAAAAATATCGGATATTAATTGACACTTAAGAACTTCAAAGTGATGTGGCATCTCGAATTCAAATCCGTTTTGCTATATTAATAGCTCGTTAGAATCAGCATGAAAAACTGTATTAGAATCCTTGGATAAATTTATCTACTATTGGTTATAAAAAAGTTATGATAGGGAAATTAAAAAATATCGGATATTAATTGACACTTAAGAACTTCAAAGTGATGTGGCATCTCGAATTCAAATCCGTTTTGCTATATTAATAGCTCGTTAGAATCAGCATGAAAACTGTATTAGAATCCTTGGATAAATTTATCTACTATTGGTTATAAAAAAGTTATGATAGGGAAATTAAAAAATATCGGATATTAATTGACACTTAAGAACTTCAAAGTGATGTGGCATCTCGAATTCAAATCCGTTTTGCTATATTAATAGCTCGTTAGAATCAGCATGAAAAACTGTATTAGAATCCTTGGATAAATTTATCTACTATTGGTTATAAAAAAGTTATGATAGGGAAATTAAAAAATATCGGATATTAATTGACACTTAAGAACTTCAAAGTGATGTGGCATCTCGAATTCAAATCCGTTTTGCTATATTAATAGCTCGTTAGAATCAGCATGAAAAACTGTATTAGAATCCTTGGATAAATTTATCTACTATTGGTTATAAAAAAGTTATGATAGGGAAATTAAAAAATATCGGATATTAATTGACACTTAAGAACTTCAAAGTGATGTGGCATCTCGAATTCAAATCCGTTTTGCTATATTAATAGCTCGTTAGAATCAGCATGAAAAACTGTATTAGAATCCTTGGATAAATTTATCTACTATTGGTTATAAAAAGTTATGATAGGGAAATTAAAAAATATCGGATATTAATTGACACTTAAGAACTTCAAAGTGATGTGGCATCTCGAATTCAAATCCGTTTTGCTATATTAATAGCTCGTTAGAATCAGCATGAAAAACTGTATTAGAATCCTTGGATAAATTTATCTACTATTGGTTATAAAAAAGTTATGATAGGGAAATTAAAAAATATCGGATATTAATTGACACTTAAGAACTTCAAAGTGATGTGGCATCTCGAATTCAAATCCGTTTTGCTATATTAATAGCTCGTTAGAATCAGCATGAAAAACTGTATTAGAATCCTTGGATAAATTTATCTACTATTGGTTATAAAAAAGTTATGATAGGGAAATTAAAAAATATCGGATATTAATTGACACTTAAGAACTTCAAAGTGATGTGGCATCTCGAATTCAAATCCGTTTTGCTATATTAATAGCTCGTTAGAATCAGCATGAAAAACTGTATTAGAATCCTTGGATAAATTTATCTACTATTGGTTATAAAAAAGTTATGATAGGGAAATTAAAAAATATCGGATATTAATTGACACTTAAGAACTTCAAAGTGATGTGGCATCTCGAATTCAAATCCGTTTTGCTATATTAATAGCTCGTTAGAATCAGCATGAAAAACTGTATTAGAATCCTTGGATAAATTTATCTACTATTGGTTGGTTATAAAAAAGTTATGATAGGAAATTAAAAATATCGGATATTAATTGACACTTAAGAACTTCAAAGTGATGTGGCATCTCGAATTCAAATCCGTTTTGCTATATTAATAGCTCGTTAGAATCAGCATGAAAAACTGTATTAGAATCCTTGGATAAAATTATCTACTATTGGTTATAAAAAAGTTATGATAGGGAAATTAAAAAATATCGGATATTAATTGACACTTAAGAACTTCAAAGTGATGTGGCATCTCGAATTCAAATCCGTTTTGCTATATTAATAGCTCGTTAGAATCAGCATGAAAAAATGTATTAGAATCCTTGTATAAATTTATCTACTATTGGTTATAAAAAAGTTATGATAGGGAAATTAAAAAATATCGGATATTAATTGACACTTAAGAACTTCAAAGTGATGTGGCATCTCGAATTCAAATCCGTTTTGCTATATTAATAGCTCGTTAGAATCAGCATGAAAAACTGTATTAGAATCCTTGGATAAATTTATCTACTATGGTTATAAAAAAGTTATGATAGGGAATTAAAAAATATCGGATATTAATTGACACTTAAGAACTTCAAGTGATGTGGCATCTCGAATTCAAATCGTTTTGCTATTTTAATTGCTGGTTATAATCAGCATTAAAAACTGTATTTGAATCCTGGGATAAATTTATCTACTTTTGTTTTTAAAAATTTTATGATTGGTAATTTAAAAATATCGGATATTAATTGACACTTAAGAACTTCAAAGTGATGTGGCATCTCGAATTCAAATCCGTTTTGCTATATTAATAGCTCGTTAGAATCAGCATGAAAAACTGTATTAGAATCCTTGGATAAAATAAACTACTATTGGTTATAAAAAAGTTATGATAGGGAAATTAAAAAATATCGGATATTAATTGACACTTAAGAACTTCAAAGTGATGTGGCATCTCGAATTCAAATCCGTTTTGCTATATTAATAGCTCGTTAGAATCAGCATGAAAAACTGTATTAGAATCCTTGGATAAATTTATCTACTATTGGTTATAAAAAAGTTATGATAGGGAAATTAAAAAATATCGGATATTAATTGACACTTAAGAACTTCAAAGTGATGTGGCATCTCGAATTCAAATCCGTTTTGCTATATTAATAGCTCGTTAGAATCAGCATGAAAAACTGTATTAGAATCCTTGGATAAATTTATCTACTATTGGTTATAAAAAAGTTATGAGAGGGTCATTAAACCACTTCGGATATTAATTGACACTTAAGAACTTCAAAGTGATGTGGCATCTCGAATTCAAATCCGTTTTGCTATATTAATAGCTCGTTAGAATCAGCATGAAAAACTGTATTAGAATCCTTGGATAAATTTATCTACTATTGGTTATAAAAAAGTTATGATAGGGAAATTAAAAAATATCGGATATTAATTGACACTTAAGAACTTCAAAGTGATGTGGCATCTCGAATTCAAATCCGTTTTGCTATATTAATAGCTCGTTAGAATCAGCATGAAAAACTGTATTAGAATCCTTGGATAAATTTATCTACTATTGGTTATAAAAAAGTTATGATAGGGAAATTAAAAAATATCGGATATTAATTGACACTTAAGAACTTCAAAGTGATGTGGCATCTCGAATTCAAATCCGTTTTGCTATATTAATAGCTCGTTAGAATCAGCATGAAAAACTGTATTAGAATCCTTGGATAAATTTATCTACTATTGGTTATAAAAAAGTTATGATAGGGAAATTAAAAAATATCGGATATTAATTGACACTTAAGAACTTCAAAGTGATGTGGCATCTCGAATTCAAATCCGTTTTGCTATATTAATAGCTCGTTAGAATCAGCATGAAAAACTGTATTAGAATCCTTGGATAAATTTATCTACTATTGGTTATAAAAAAGTTATGATAGGGAAATTAAAAAATATCGGATATTAATTGACACTTAAGAACTTCAAAGTGATGTGGCATCTCGAATTCAAATCCGTTTTGCTATATTAATAGCTCGTTAGAATCAGCATGAAAAACTGTATTAGAATCCTTGGATAAATTTATCTACTATTGGTTATAAAAAAGTTATGATAGGGAAATTAAAAAATATCGGATATTAATTGACACTTAAGAACTTCAAAGTGATGTGGCATCTCGAATTCAAATCCGTTTTGCTATATTAATAGCTCGTTAGAATCAGCATGAAAAACTGTATTAGAATCCTTGGATAAATTTATCTACTATTGGTTATAAAAAAGTTATGATAGGGAAATTAAAAATATCGGATATTAATTGACACTTAAGAACTTCAAAGTGATGTGGCATCTCGAATTCAAATCCGTTTTGCTATATTAATAGCTCGTTAGAATCAGCATGAAAAACTGTATTAGAATCCTTGGATAAATTTATCTACTATTGGTTATAAAAAAGTTATGATAGGGAAATTAAAAAATATCGGATATTAATTGACACTTAAGAACTTCAAAGTGATGTGGCATCTCGAATTCAAATCCGTTTTGCTATATTAATAGCTCGTTAGAATCAGCATGAAAAACTGTATTAGAATCCTTGGATAAATTTATCTACTATTGGTTATAAAAAAGTTATGATAGGGAAATTAAAAAATATCGGATATTAATTGACACTTAAGAACTTCAAAGTGATGTGGCATCTCGAATTCAAATCCGTTTTGCTATATTAATAGCTCGTTAGAATCAGCATGAAAAACTGTATTAGAATCCTTGGATAAATTTATCTACTATTGGTTATAAAAAAGTTATGATAGGGAAATTAAAAAATATCGGATATTAATTGACACTTAAGAACTTCAAAGTGATGTGGCATCTCGAATTCAAATCCGTTTTGCTATATTAATAGCTCGTTAGAATCAGCATGAAAAACTGTATTAGAATCCTTGGATAAATTTATCTACTATTGGTTATAAAAAAGTTATGATAGGGAAATTAAAAAATATCGGATATTAATTGACACTTAAGAACTTCAAAGTGATGTGGCATCTCGAATTCAAATCCGTTTTGCTATATTAATAGCTCGTTAGAATCAGCATGAAAAACTGTATTAGAATCCTTGGATAAATTTATCTACTATTGGTTATAAAAAAGTTATGATAGGGAAATTAAAAAATATCGGATATTTATTGACACTTAAGAACTTCAAAGTGATGTGGCATCTCGAATTCAAATCCGTTTTGCTATATTAATAGCTCGTTAGAATCAGCATGAAAAACTGTATTAGAATCCTTGGATAAATTTATCTACTATTGGTTATAAAAAAGTTATGATAGGGAAATTAAAAAATATCGGATATTAATTGACACTTAAGAACTTCAAAGTGATGTGGCATCTCGAATTCAAATCCGTTTTGCTATATTAATAGCTCGTTAGAATCAGCATGAAAAACTGTATTAGAATCCTTGGATAAATTTATCTACTATTGGTTAAAAAAGTTATGATAGGGAAATTAAAAAATATCGGATATTAATTGACACTTAAGAACTTCAAAGTGATGTGGCATCTCGAATTCAAATCCGTTTTGCTATATTAATAGCTCGTTAGAATCAGCATGAAAAACTGTATTAGAATCCTTGGATAAATTTATCTACTATTGGTTATAAAAAAGTTATGATAGGGAAATTAAAAAATATCGGATATTAATTGACACTTAAGAACTTCAAAGTGATGTGGCATCTCGAATTCAAATCCGTTTGCTATATTAATAGCTCGTTAGAATCAGCATGAAAAACTGTATTAGAATCCTTGGAAAATTTATCTACTATTGGTTATAAAAAAGTTATGATAGGGAAATTAAAAAATATCGGATATTAATTGACACTTAAGAACTTCAAAGTGATGTGGCATCTCGAATTCAAATCCGTTTTGCTATATTAATAGCTCGTTAGAATCAGCATGAAAAACTGTATTAGAATCCTTGGATAAATTTATCTACTATTGGTTATAAAAAAGTTATGATAGGGAAATTAAAAAATATCGGATATTAATTGACACTTAAGAACTTCAAAGTGATGTGGCATCTCGAATTCAAATCCGTTTTGCTATATTAATAGCTCGTTAGAATCAGCATGAAAAACTGTATTAGAATCCTTGGATAAATTTATCTACTATTGGTTATAAAAAAGTTATGATAGGGAAATTTAAAAAATATCGGATATTAATTGACACTTAAGAACTTCAAAGTGATGTGGCATCTCGAATTCAAATCCGTTTTGCTATATTAATAGCTCGTTAGAATCAGCATGAAAAACTGTATTAGAATCCTTGGATAAATTTATCTACTATTGGTTATAAAAAAGTTATGATAGGGAAATTAAAAAATATCGGATATTAATTGACACTTAAGAACTTCAAAGTGATGTGGCATCTCGAATTCAAATCCGTTTTGCTATATTAATAGCTCGTTAGAATCAGCATGAAAAACTGTATTAGAATCCTTGGATAAATTTATCTACTATTGGTTATAAAAAAGTTATGATAGGGAAATTAAAAAATATCGGATATTAATTGACACTTAAGAACTTCAAAGTGATGTGGCATCTCGAATTCAAATCCGTTTTGCTATATTAATAGCTCGTTAGAATCAGCATGAAAAACTGTATTAGAATCCTTGGATAAATTTATCTACTATTGGTTATAAAAAAGTTATGATAGGGAAATTAAAAATATCGGATATTAATTGACACTTAAGAACTTCAAAGTGATGTGGCATCTCGAATTCAAATCCGTTTTGCTATATTAATAGCTCGTTAGAATCAGCATGAAAAACTGTATTAGAATCCTTGGATAAATTTATCTACTATTGGTTATAAAAAAGTTATGATAGGGAAATTAAAAAATATCGGATATTAATTGACACTTAAGAACTTCAAAGTGATGTGGCATCTCGAATTCAAATCCGTTTTGCTATATTAATAGCTCGTTAGAATCAGCATGAAAAACTGTATTAGAATCCTTGGATAAATTTATCTACTATTGGTTATAAAAAAGTTATGATAGGGAAATTAAAAAATATCGGATATTAATTGACACTTAAGAACTTCAAAGTGATGTGGCATCTCGAATTCAAATCCGTTTTGCTATATTAATAGCTCGTTAGAATCAGCATGAAAAACTGTATTAGAATCCTTGGATAAATTTATCTACTATTGGTTATAAAAAAGTTATGATAGGGAATTAAAAAATATCGGATATTAATTGACACTTAAGAACTTCAAAGTGATGTGGCATCTCGAATTCAAATCCGTTTTGCTATATTAATAGCTCGTTAGAATCAGCATGAAAAACTGTATTAGAATCCTTGGATAAATTTATCTACTATTGGTTATAAAAAAGTTATGATAGGGAAATTAAAAAATATCGGATATTAATTGACACTTAAGAACTTCAAAGTGATGTGGCATCTCGAATTCAAATCCGTTTTGCTATATTAATAGCTCGTTAGAATCAGCATGAAAAACTGTATTAGAATCCTTGGATAAATTATCTACTATTGGTTATAAAAAAGTTATGATAGGGAAATAAAAAATATCGGATATTAATTGACACTTAAGAACTTCAAAGTGATGTGGCATCTCGAATTCAAATCCGTTTTGCTATATTAATAGCTCGTTAGAATCAGCATGAAAAACTGTATTAGAATCCTTGGATAAATTTATCTACTATTGGTTATAAAAAAGTTATGATAGGGAAATTAAAAAATATCGGATATTAATTGACACTTAAGAACTTCAAAGTGATGTGGCATCTCGAATTCAAATCCGTTTTGCTATATTAATAGCTCGTTAGAATCAGCATGAAAAACTGTATTAGAATCCTTGGATAAATTTATCTACTATTGGTTATAAAAAAGTTATGATAGGGAAATTAAAAAATATCGGATATTAATTGACACTTAAGAACTTCAAAGTGATGTGGCATCTCGAATTCAAATCCGTTTTGCTATATTAATAGCTCGTTAGAATCAGCATGAAAAACTGTATTAGAATCCTTGGATAAATTTATCTACTATTGGTTATAAAAAAGTTATGATAGGGAAATTAAAAAATATCGGATATTAATTGACACTTAAGAACTTCAAAGTGATGTGGCATCTCGAATTCAAATCCGTTTTGCTATATTAATAGCTCGTTAGAATCAGCATGAAAAACTGTATTAGAATCCTTGGATAAATTTATCTACTATTGGTTATAAAAAAGTTATGATAGGGAAATTAAAAAATATCGGATATTAATTGACACTTAAGAACTTCAAAGTGATGTGGCATCTCGAATTCAAATCCGTTTTGCTATATTAATAGCTCGTTAGAATCAGCATGAAAAACTGTATTAGAATCCTTGGATAAATTTATCTACTATTGGTTATAAAAAAGTTATGATAGGGAAATTAAAAAATATCGGATATTAATTGACACTTAAGAACTTCAAAGTGATGTGGCATCTCGAATTCAAATCCGTTTTGCTATATTAATAGCTCGTTAGAATCAGCATGAAAAACTGTATTAGAATCCTTGGATAAATTTATCTACTATTGGTTATAAAAAAGTTATGATAGGGAAATTAAAAAATATCGGATATTAATTGACACTTAAGAACTTCAAAGTGATGTGGCATCTCGAATTCAAATCCGTTTTGCTATATTAATAGCTCGTTAGAATCAGCATGAAAAACTGTATTAGAATCCTTGGATAAATTTATCTACTATTGGTTATAAAAAAGTTATGATAGGGAAATTAAAAAATATCGGATATTAATTGACACTTAAGAACTTCAAAGTGATGTGGCATCTCGAATTCAAATCCGTTTTGCTATATTAATAGCTCGTTAGAATCAGCATGAAAAACTGTATTAGAATCCTTGGATAAATTTATCTACTATTGGTTATAAAAAAGTTATGATAGGGAAATTAAAAAATATCGGATATTAATTGACACTTAAGAACTTCAAAGTGATGTGGCATCTCGAATTCAAATCCGTTTTGCTATATTAATAGCTCGTTAGAATCAGCATGAAAAACTGTATTAGAATCCTTGGATAAATTTATCTACTATTGGTTATAAAAAAGTTATGATAGGGAAATTAAAAAATATCGGATATTAATTGACACTTAAGAACTTCAAAGTGATGTGGCATCTCGAATTCAAATCCGTTTTGCTATATTAATAGCTCGTTAGAATCAGCATGAAAAACTGTATTAGAATCCTTGGATAAATTTATCTACTATTGGTTATAAAAAAGTTATGATAGGGAAATTAAAAAATATCGGATATTAATTGACACTTAAGAACTTCAAAGTGATGTGGCATCTCGAATTCAAATCCGTTTTGCTATATTAATAGCTCGTTAGAATCAGCATGAAAAACTGTATTAGAATCCTTGGATAAATTTATCTACTATTGGTTATAAAAAAGTTATGATAGGGAAATTAAAAAATATCGGATATTAATTGACACTTAAGAACTTCAAAGTGATGTGGCATCTCGAATTCAAATCCGTTTTGCTATATTAATAGCTCGTTAGAATCAGCATGAAAAACTGTATTAGAATCCTTGGATAAATTTATCTACTATTGGTTATAAAAAAGTTATGATAGGGAAATTAAAAAATATCGGATATTAATTGACACTTAAGAACTTCAAAGTGATGTGGCATCTCGAATTCAAATCCGTTTTGCTATATTAATAGCTCGTTAGAATCAGCATGAAAAACTGTATTAGAATCCTTGGATAAATTTATCTACTATTGGTTATAAAAAAGTTATGATAGGGAAATTAAAAAATATCGGATATTAATTGACACTTAAGAACTTCAAAGTGATGTGGCATCTCGAATTCAAATCCGTTTTGCTATATTAATAGCTCGTTAGAATCAGCATGAAAAACTGTATTAGAATCCTTGGATAAATTTATCTACTATTGGTTATAAAAAAGTTATGATAGGGAAATTAAAAAATATCGGATATTAATTGACACTTAAGAACTTCAAAGTGATGTGGCATCTCGAATTCAAATCCGTTTTGCTATATTAATAGCTCGTTAGAATCAGCATGAAAAACTGTATTAGAATCCTTGGATAAATTTATCTACTATTGGTTATAAAAAAGTTATGATAGGGAAATTAAAAAATATCGGATATTAATTGACACTTAAGAACTTCAAAGTGATGTGGCATCTCGAATTCAAATCCGTTTTGCTATATTAATAGCTCGTTAGAATCAGCATGAAAAACTGTATTAGAATCCTTGGATAAATTTATCTACTATTGGTTATAAAAAAGTTATGATAGGGAAATTAAAAAATATCGGATATTAATTGACACTTAAGAACTTCAAAGTGATGTGGCATCTCGAATTCAAATCCGTTTTGCTATATTAATAGCTCGTTAGAATCAGCATGAAAAACTGTATTAGAATCCTTGGATAAATTTATCTACTATTGGTTATAAAAAAGTTATGATAGGGAAATTAAAAAATATCGGATATTAATTGACACTTAAGAACTTCAAAGTGATGTGGCATCTCGAATTCAAATCCGTTTTGCTATATTAATAGCTCGTTAGAATCAGCATGAAAAACTGTATTAGAATCCTTGGATAAATTTATCTACTATTGGTTATAAAAAAGTTATGATAGGGAAATTAAAAAATATCGGATATTAATTGACACTTAAGAACTTCAAAGTGATGTGGCATCTCGAATTCAAATCCGTTTTGCTATATTAATAGCTCGTTAGAATCAGCATGAAAAACTGTATTAGAATCCTTGGATAAATTTATCTACTATTGGTTATAAAAAAGTTATGATAGGGAAATTAAAAAATATCGGATATTAATTGACACTTAAGAACTTCAAAGTGATGTGGCATCTCGAATTCAAATCCGTTTTGCTATATTAATAGCTCGTTAGAATCAGCATGAAAAACTGTATTAGAATCCTTGGATAAATTTATCTACTATTGGTTATAAAAAAGTTATGATAGGGAAATTAAAAAATATCGGATATTAATTGACACTTAAGAACTTCAAAGTGATGTGGCATCTCGAATTCAAATCCGTTTTGCTATATTAATAGCTCGTTAGAATCAGCATGAAAAACTGTATTAGAATCCTTGGATAAATTTATCTACTATTGGTTATAAAAAAGTTATGATAGGGAAATTAAAAAATATCGGATATTAATTGACACTTAAGAACTTCAAAGTGATGTGGCATCTCGAATTCAAATCCGTTTTGCTATATTAATAGCTCGTTAGAATCAGCATGAAAAACTGTATTAGAATCCTTGGATAAATTTATCTACTATTGGTTATAAAAAAGTTATGATAGGGAAATTAAAAAATATCGGATATTAATTGACACTTAAGAACTTCAAAGTGATGTGGCATCTCGAATTCAAATCCGTTTTGCTATATTAATAGCTCGTTAGAATCAGCATGAAAAACTGTATTAGAATCCTTGGATAAATTTATCTACTATTGGTTATAAAAAAGTTATGATAGGGAAATTAAAAAATATCGGATATTAATTGACACTTAAGAACTTCAAAGTGATGTGGCATCTCGAATTCAAATCCGTTTTGCTATATTAATAGCTCGTTAGAATCAGCATGAAAAACTGTATTAGAATCCTTGGATAAATTTATCTACTATTGGTTATAAAAAAGTTATGATAGGGAAATTAAAAAATATCGGATATTAATTGACACTTAAGAACTTCAAAGTGATGTGGCATCTCGAATTCAAATCCGTTTTGCTATATTAATAGCTCGTTAGAATCAGCATGAAAAACTGTATTAGAATCCTTGGATAAATTTATCTACTATTGGTTATAAAAAAGTTATGATAGGGAAATTAAAAAATATCGGATATTAATTGACACTTAAGAACTTCAAAGTGATGTGGCATCTCGAATTCAAATCCGTTTTGCTATATTAATAGCTCGTTAGAATCAGCATGAAAAACTGTATTAGAATCCTTGGATAAATTTATCTACTATTGGTTATAAAAAAGTTATGATAGGGAAATTAAAAAATATCGGATATTAATTGACACTTAAGAACTTCAAAGTGATGTGGCATCTCGAATTCAAATCCGTTTTGCTATATTAATAGCTCGTTAGAATCAGCATGAAAAACTGTATTAGAATCCTTGGATAAATTTATCTACTATTGGTTATAAAAAAGTTATGATAGGGAAATTAAAAAATATCGGATATTAATTGACACTTAAGAACTTCAAAGTGATGTGGCATCTCGAATTCAAATCCGTTTTGCTATATTAATAGCTCGTTAGAATCAGCATGAAAAACTGTATTAGAATCCTTGGATAAATTTATCTACTATTGGTTATAAAAAAGTTATGATAGGGAAATTAAAAAATATCGGATATTAATTGACACTTAAGAACTTCAAAGTGATGTGGCATCTCGAATTCAAATCCGTTTTGCTATATTAATAGCTCGTTAGAATCAGCATGAAAAACTGTATTAGAATCCTTGGATAAATTTATCTACTATTGGTTATAAAAAAGTTATGATAGGGAAATTAAAAAATATCGGATATTAATTGACACTTAAGAACTTCAAAGTGATGTGGCATCTCGAATTCAAATCCGTTTTGCTATATTAATAGCTCGTTAGAATCAGCATGAAAAACTGTATTAGAATCCTTGGATAAATTTATCTACTATTGGTTATAAAAAAGTTATGATAGGGAAATTAAAAAATATCGGATATTAATTGACACTTAAGAACTTCAAAGTGATGTGGCATCTCGAATTCAAATCCGTTTTGCTATATTAATAGCTCGTTAGAATCAGCATGAAAAACTGTATTAGAATCCTTGGATAAATTTATCTACTATTGGTTATAAAAAAGTTATGATAGGGAAATTAAAAAATATCGGATATTAATTGACACTTAAGAACTTCAAAGTGATGTGGCATCTCGAATTCAAATCCGTTTTGCTATATTAATAGCTCGTTAGAATCAGCATGAAAAACTGTATTAGAATCCTTGGATAAATTTATCTACTATTGGTTATAAAAAAGTTATGATAGGGAAATTAAAAAATATCGGATATTAATTGACACTTAAGAACTTCAAAGTGATGTGGCATCTCGAATTCAAATCCGTTTTGCTATATTAATAGCTCGTTAGAATCAGCATGAAAAACTGTATTAGAATCCTTGGATAAATTTATCTACTATTGGTTATAAAAAAGTTATGATAGGGAAATTAAAAAATATCGGATATTAATTGACACTTAAGAACTTCAAAGTGATGTGGCATCTCGAATTCAAATCCGTTTTGCTATATTAATAGCTCGTTAGAATCAGCATGAAAAACTGTATTAGAATCCTTGGATAAATTTATCTACTATTGGTTATAAAAAAGTTATGATAGGGAAATTAAAAAATATCGGATATTAATTGACACTTAAGAACTTCAAAGTGATGTGGCATCTCGAATTCAAATCCGTTTTGCTATATTAATAGCTCGTTAGAATCAGCATGAAAAACTGTATTAGAATCCTTGGATAAATTTATCTACTATTGGTTATAAAAAAGTTATGATAGGGAAATTAAAAAATATCGGATATTAATTGACACTTAAGAACTTCAAAGTGATGTGGCATCTCGAATTCAAATCCGTTTTGCTATATTAATAGCTCGTTAGAATCAGCATGAAAAACTGTATTAGAATCCTTGGATAAATTTATCTACTATTGGTTATAAAAAAGTTATGATAGGGAAATTAAAAAATATCGGATATTAATTGACACTTAAGAACTTCAAAGTGATGTGGCATCTCGAATTCAAATCCGTTTTGCTATATTAATAGCTCGTTAGAATCAGCATGAAAAACTGTATTAGAATCCTTGGATAAATTTATCTACTATTGGTTATAAAAAAGTTATGATAAAGAAATTAAAAAATATCGGATATTAATTGACACTTAAGAACTTCAAAGTGATGTGGCATCTCGAATTCAAATCCGTTTTGCTATATTAATAGCTCGTTAGAATCAGCATGAAAAACTGTATTAGAATCCTTGGATAAATCTATCTACTATTGGTTATAAAAAAGTTATGATAGGGAAATTAAAAAATATCGGATATTAATTGACACTTAAGAACTTCAAAGTGATGTGGCATCTCGAATTCAAATCCGTTTTGCTATATTAATAGCTCGTTAGAATCAGCATGAAAAACTGTATTAGAATCCTTGGATAAATTTATCTACTATTGGTTATAAAAAAGTTATGATAAAGAAATTAAAAAATATCGGATATTAATTGACACTTAAGAACTTCAAAGTGATGTGGCATCTCGAATTCAAATCCGTTTTGCTATATTAATAGCTCGTTAGAATCAGCATGAAAAACTGTATTAGAATCCTTGGATAAATTTATCTACTATTGGTTATAAAAAAGTTATGATAGGGAAATTAAAAAATATCGGATATTAATTGACACTTAAGAACTTCAAAGTGATGTGGCATCTCGAATTCAAATCCGTTTTGCTATATTAATAGCTCGTTAGAATCAGCATGAAAAACTGTATTAGAATCCTTGGATAAATTTATCTACTATTGGTTATAAAAAAGTTATGATAGGGAAATTAAAAAATATCGGATATTAATTGACACTTAAGAACTTCAAAGTGATGTGGCATCTCGAATTCAAATCCGTTTTGCTATATTAATAGCTCGTTAGAATCAGCATGAAAAACTGTATTAGAATCCTTGGATAAATTTATCTACTATTGGTTATAAAAAGTTATGATAAAGAAATTAAAAAATATCGGATATTAATTGACACTTAAGAACTTCAAAGTGATGTGGCATCTCGAATTCAAATCCGTTTTGCTATATTAATAGCTCGTTAGAATCAGCATGAAAAACTGTATTAGAATCCTTGGATAAATTTATCTACTATTGGTTATAAAAAAGTTATGATAAAGAAATTAAAAAATATCGGATATTAATTGACACTTAAGAACTTCAAAGTGATGTGGCATCTCGAATTCAAATCCGTTTTGCTATATTAATAGCTCGTTAGAATCAGCATGAAAAACTGTATTAGAATCCTTGGATAAATCTATCTACTATTGGTTATAAAAAAGTTATGATAGGGAAATTAAAAAATATCGGATATTAATTGACACTTAAGAACTTCAAAGTGATGTGGCATCTCGAATTCAAATCCGTTTTGCTATATTAATAGCTCGTTAGAATCAGCATGAAAAACTGTATTAGAATCCTTGGATAAATTTATCTACTATTGGTTATAAAAAAGTTATGATAAAGAAATTAAAAAATATCGGATATTAATTGACACTTAAGAACTTCAAAGTGATGTGGCATCTCGAATTCAAATCCGTTTTGCTATATTAATAGCTCGTTAGAATCAGCATGAAAAACTGTATTAGAATCCTTGGATAAATTTATCTACTATTGGTTATAAAAAAGTTATGATAGGGAAATTAAAAAATATCGGATATTAATTGACACTTAAGAACTTCAAAGTGATGTGGCATCTCGAATTCAAATCCGTTTTGCTATATTAATAGCTCGTTAGAATCAGCATAAAAAACTGTATTAGAATCCTTGGATAAATTTATCTACTATTGGTTATAAAAAAGTTATGATAGGGAAATTAAAAAATATCGGATATTAATTGACACTTAAGAACTTCAAAGTGATGTGGCATCTCGAATTCAAATCCGTTTTGCTATATTAATAGCTCGTTAGAATCAGCATGAAAAACTGTATTAGAATCCTTGGATAAATTTATCTACTATTGGTTATAAAAAAGTTATGATAGGGAAATTAAAAAATATCGGATATTAATTGACACTTAAGAACTTCAAAGTATGTGGCATCTCGAATTCAAATCCGTTTTGCTATATTAATAGCTCGTTAGAATCAGCATGAAAAACTGTATTAGAATCCTTGGATAAATTTATCTACTATTGGTTATAAAAAAGTTATGATAGGGAAATTAAAAAATATCGGATATTAATTGACACTTAAGAACTTCAAAGTGATGTGGCATCTCGAATTCAAATCCGTTTTGCTATATTAATAGCTCGTTAGAATCAGCATGAAAAACTGTATTAGAATCCTTGGATAAATTTATCTACTATTGGTTATAAAAAAGTTATGATAGGGAAATTAAAAAATATCGGATATTAATTGACACTTTGTGCCGAATGTGGCAATTTGTATCTCAAGACCCCTAGACTCAAACAGAGTAAAAATACTTTAAAAGAAAAACTTTATTTAATTAAATTCCAAAATATATGAGTGGGAGAAAAATAGAAGAGTAGGGAGAAAACAAAACTGGGCTGGTAGGAACTGGCTGGTAGTTCCGAAAAGCTGGTAGTTAAACTGAGAGTTCAAAAACTGACTTTTCACATAAAAGTCAAAAGTTAAATAGAGGAGAAGATGGGCGGTACAAAGCAAAGTTAGGTGAAAAATAGAAATAAATGGAATGGGCGGAATCGATAAATAAATTTAAAAATAAATAAAATTAAATTAAAATAATTTTGAGGGAAAATTGTGCCGGTTCGGCACATTCCCCTCGGCGAGAAAAAAGACGAAAGAAAAATGAGGATCTAAAATAATCACAAAATGTCTTATTGATCATCGGCTCCTCTGGTTATTCTTCTTCCTCTGATTGATTGCCATTGTTGTGTTCGATTCCATCATACATTCCGAGGAAAACTGGTTGAACATGAGGTTCTTCCCTACATCCGCTGCGGATGCAGAAATAAGGTGTGGCTCCTCTGACAGTTCTTGTAAGGCTAAGGTCGCTTTCGACCCTCATGTTGTGGTTGGAGCTGGAGGGCACTGGAGCCCGACAATAGACTTGGCTTAACAGGACGGCGGCTGGAATTAGTGGAGGCTTCGGACCTGGGGGTGAAGTTTCTTTACTTTTAATTTCTGTGGGAATCGCTTCGGCTCTACGCCGTGTAGCTCTTTCATCTTTTTGCCAACGCCCTCTGCGGCGCAACAATTCTAAATCTAATCTTTCTTGTCTTATCTCTAATCTCTCTTTCATATTTCCCCCCAAAGCATTATCCTTACCGGTTTCCCAACCAATATGTTGTTGTGAAGGTTGTTCCATTACTTGTTGTTCACTTTTCTGGTGATCATTGGGTGCAGGCGGAGGATTCGAAATAGAATTAAATAGTGGTTGCTGTTGTTCTGGCTTTCTATAAATTTCCACAATATTCTCACTTTTTGATGTATTTCCTGATGTTTGCTTTTCGTTAAAGTCGAGAGCACTTTCATTAGTTGATGCTAAAATATCGCTGCCAGAATCCAACGATTTATTCATAAGATTAAAATCCTCCATTGTAGCTGGTTTGCCCAACTTTTCAAAATATGTTCTTTCACGTTGTTCTGAAGTAAGACTTGTTGGGTAAGGAAACACGGAGAACAACCGCGATGGGTTAGGAAACAAACAAAGAGTATGTTTCTTGATAGAATTCGGCTCTATAGCCACAACTGAGAATGGTTGAATGCTCCGAGCTACTAATCTCGGTGGAAGGCTTCGCTGAGCCGGTAGGAAACAAGGAAAAAATTTCTTTAAATTTAAAATAAAAGGTACTTGAGCTGAAATTGCTGGAGGGAGATTGTTAGGGCGAATAATGAAAGGTCCGTCCTCTGGCAAAATTCCACCGCCTAGCCATTTAATTGTTTTTGTCTCTGTTTTAATAAAGGGAGTGCCTATTCGCCCAAACTGTTGGCGCTCTCTCTTCTGTAATTCAAATATTTTCTCAGGGCTCTTGCCCAATTTATTTCCATAACTTTGGCTAAATACTAGACTCTGCTCTGAATTGAGTAATAAAATGTCGCCCTCTGACGGACTTTCACCAATTACTTTGCGTAAATAAATTTTTTGAAAAATTCTGATGGGGTAGGGCAAAACTTTGTGATTTGGGTCTCTGACCCCTTCCCCACCTCGCAAAAAATTAAATAAAATGTTAGGAATAATAAATGCTAATGTGATTAAGGTAATTATATTGATTATCAAAATAAAATAAATGGATATGAAATTTCTGTTCATTAAAGTCTTGTTTATGGATTTAAGTGCTTTAAAGGGTATATTAAGTGGAATTTTCTTCCTCATGATGGTCTGCTCTTCTCGGCAGACTACTATTTGGTCCTTGTGGTCACAGCTAATGTTTATTATAAATGTTAGAAAGATTAAAATGAGAGCGATTCCATGTCTGGTTAGGTTTTCCTGGGTACTTTCTTTTGACTTCTTTAGCTTTTTCTTGGCTCCGTGAGCTTTCTCGTCTAATATTTGTTTAGAAAATAGCTTTTCTGGTAATACTGTATGTGAAACTTTAGTTTTCTCTATTAAAGGAAGATTGAAAGGGTATTTCTGCCCTTTGAACTTAATAACTTTCCGGTCGGGTTGACGCAACCCGATAATTAAAAATACTGATTCAGAATCGGCGGTTGCTATAAATTTGGGCAATCGGTAACACAGTACAAGTCCTACAAACCCTGGTAGGAGTACTGGTTCCTTTACATGACAATTACTGGAGTATAGTTGTCCCTTGGTTTGGACAATTGCATCAATGACTGGTCGCTCTTCTAGAGTGCTAACCACGCTATGAGTCAATTGCTCCTGGCTGTCTGGACTATGAAGTGCGAGGTCGGTAATTCTATCATCTTTCTCTATTTGGAACTTGTGGTAGGCTAAGTCTGGTGACATATTCAAATTTTCACCGATAGGAGAATCTCTATTATCTTCGAGTTGGGTAATCTGATTGTCAATTGCTGACGTGTTCTCTTTAACACAAAAATTTCCTTGTATTTGAGTCTCGTCTTTTTCTTTAACTTTCTTACTCATCAGTAGCTTCTCTGCCTGAGGGCAAATATCCGGCGCTGTGCCCACCTCTGGTTTAACTATTTCCTTGTTAATAGTAAATAATGTCATTATCTTGGGTCTAACTGGTAACGGCTCGGTAAATTTCACAACATTTGGAACTGGAACACGTTCCTGAACTACAACCTTCTGAAGAGTTTGAATATTGGTCTGAACAGGTGGGGTCTCTCTAACTTGCTGTACTTGGTCTCGTACTGACAAAGCTTTATCTGAACCGATAACTGGACTCTGATTCTGGACTAAAGTTATCTGTGTGATTTGCTTTTCTGGGTAATAATTGTCTTCAGCTAGGGCTAGAAAATCCTGATTATTTTCTAAAGTCCTCGTACATACTAGCACGTGATGGTTACCTTGACATTGGGCACAAATCTTAAATGAAGGACACTCTCTGGCAAAATGTCCTTCCCCCAGACATCGGAAACAACGTCTCTGTTCTTTTAATCTCTGGAAACGTGCCTGAGGTGTTGAATAACTAGGGCATTCACTCGGAAAATGAATTCCTTCGTTGCACAATGAACAATATCTTTTGCCTTGAGGGGGCAACTGTATGCTTTGAATAGGTCGCGACTGGACACAAAATGAATGGAATTGTTCGGTGTGTCTTGTTCTAGGACGGTAATCATTTTTCTGATGGACGGGAGGGACGATGGGATCTCCTACATGTCTCACTTTGAGTTGTGAGAATCGTCTAACCTCCTCGCTAATTTCAACTAGGTTACATAATTCTTGTCTAAGTCTGGTACTGTCCCATCTAGCTTGGGAATTTCGCTCTTTCTCAATTAACTTGGCAATTATGGGATGGGGTAGCTTGGTTTTGATAACTGTGGAAACGAATGGGGTCTGATCCATCGTTCCAAATGCCTCTAACTGACGGCAAATTCTTTCCACCGAGTCAACGAATGCCCTTAAGGTATGGCTGGAGTCGTTGGGTGGGGTAAGGTTCATAAGTTCAGCCTCTAAAGCCTCTGTGATGGCCCGGCTATTTCCGTAACGTGATTTGAGCAAGTCTAACGCTCTGTCATAATTCTCGTTGGTAAGGACAAAACCTGCTACTAAATCCTTTGCTGGTCCTTGTAAAAAGCTGAAAAGGTAACTCATCTTTCTGATATTATCCATGGGACGTGAATCTATGTTCGCTGAGAACATTTGCCAAAAGGTAGGCCACTTTTTAGGATCACCGTTAAAAGGATCCATCTTAAGTTTTGGAAGCCTAACCTCTATCGGTTGGTACTGATTATTCTGCTCTGACTTAAAATTCTGATTTTTCTGCTCATAAACATGATCTGATTTATCAGCGAGGGTGGCCTCGCTAACTTGTCCGGCAGGCACGCTTGCTTCCTCTAGGAGGTAATCAATCTCATTTATTACCCCCCTGGCCCTCTCGGCCATATCCATAAAATGATTGTACTCTTGGTCATGGTCTCCGGCTGCTCGGGGCAAAAATTCCTGATATACTTGCTCCTCATGCTCGAGGGCTTCTCCCTCTAGGGTATCTATATATTCTGTCCACCGAACGTGTAAATCGTCGACTCTCAATAGAGCTCGACTTAAATGAAAACGCACTGCACGTAATGAATCTTGGTTTTGTATTTCTCCCTCTGCGGGTGTTAAAGCTTGAATTGCGGGAATTAGCTGGTCTCTCAATGTTTTGAGGGCTAATCCCAATTGTCTGCGGATAGATCCGGATGATGCCATAACTGATCTGATTACTTGTTAAACTTGTTTTCTGATATGAGCAAATGGACTGGTGGGGACTCTAACCGGCACACCAGTAAATTAAAAGGATTCGGTTAGTCTCAACCGATAAATCTGATTTCGGCTATCTGAGCCGTGAGGAATGTACTGTAGATTAGTTCGGCCTTTGCCGTGAAGAAAAAATTTAAAAATTAAATTTTATAAAAAATTATTTATTTTTCCAATAAAATTGTGCACGAAGAATGTGCACAGAACTGAGAAAAACACCAGATGTGTGTTTATTCGGCTATCTGAGCCGTGAAGGAATTTGTTTTGTAAAAACCCTTCTTTTGGGTTTTTTCTCCCTTTTCTCACTTTATAGAAAAATTCGCTCTTTTAGCGATGAAAAAATTTTATTTTTATAAAAATAAACAACTAAAGATTATCTTTTGTTTTTACACCAGAAGTGTGTAAAACTAACAAAAGAAGGGGAAAAATGGCCTAGCTTGCCGATTTAATTTTTTGAAAAAGAGATGCACAAAAATGTGCAGAAATGTTTATTTTGTGATGGCTCGTACTATGGCCAAAGAACACAAAAACTATTTTTAAGAAGAAAGGAAAAAAATGGCGCGAGTCGCCAGATGTGCACGCTGATGTGCAAAATAAACTGTAAATATGAGAAAAAGGTAAAGCTCTCTGATTGGCCGGCCAAAAGGACCGTTTGAGTCTGAAAAGGGTCACTTGAGTATGGGATGTCCAAAGGGTACTTGGGACCGGCGATTGGACTGTAAGCTGATTTTATTAAACGATGGGCACTTTGGGGCCGGCAATCGTTTATCCGACGGGCACTTGGGGCCGGCACTCGGAAATTTACTAATTAGGTAACGATGGGCACTTTGGGGCCGGCAATCGTTAAGAGAAACTACTGAAACTAAAGGATGGCACTATTGCCAAAAATACTTGTTAGGTACTCAAAGATTCGGCTCTTTGCCGGGAAGATTATCAGTGGGTCGTTCCCACTCGATAAGAAAACTTTTAAAGAACGGTGGGCACTATTGGGCCTGCTATCCGTTCTGGGACTAGGGATCCAAGGATCGGCACTAGCCGTGATGACTGATGAAACGGGTATTCACTGACCCGTACGGGGCTCCATTTTTTTTTGTGCCGAATGTGGCAATTTGTATCTCAAGACCCCTAGACTCAAACAGAGTAAAAATACTTTAAAAGAAAAACTTTATTTAATTAAATTCCAAAATATATGAGTGGGAGAAAAATAGAAGAGTAGGGAGAAAACAAAACTGGGCTGGTAGGAACTGGCTGGTAGTTCCGAAAAGCTGGTAGTTAAACTGAGAGTTCAAAAACTGACTTTTCACATAAAAGTCAAAAGTTAAATAGAGGAGAAGATGGGCGGTACAAAGCAAAGTTAGGTGAAAAATAGAAATAAATGGAATGGGCGGAATCGATAAATAAATTTAAAAATAAATAAAATTAAATTAAAATAATTTTGAGGGAAAATTGTGCCGGTTCGGCACACACTTAAGAACTTCAAAGTATGTGGCATCTCGAATTCAAATCCGTTTTGCTATATTAATAGCTCGTTAGAATCAGCATGAAAAACTGTATTAGAATCCTTGGATAAATTTATCTACTATTGGTTATAAAAAAGTTATGATAGGGAAATTAAAAAATATCGGATATTAATTGACACTTAAGAACTTCAAAGTGATGTGGCATCTCGAATTCAAATCCGTTTTGCTATATTAATAGCTCGTTAGAATCAGCATAAAAAACTGTATTAGAATCCTTGGATAAATTTATCTACTATTGGTTATAAAAAAGTTATGATAGGGAAATTAAAAAATATCGGATATTAATTGACACTTAAGAACTTCAAAGTTATGTGGCATCTCGAATTCAAATCCGTTTTGCTATATTAATAGCTCGTTAGAATCAGCATGAAAAACTGTATTAGAATCCTTGGATAAATTTATCTACTATTGGTTATAAAAAAGTTATGATAGGGAAATTAAAAAATATCGGATATTAATTGACACTTAAGAACTTCAAAGTGATGTGGCATCTCGAATTCAAATCCGTTTTGCTATATTAATAGCTCGTTAGAATCAGCATGAAAAACTATATTAAAATCCTTGGATAAATTTATCTACTATTGGTTATAAAAAAGTTATGATAGGGAAATTAAAAAATATCGGATATTAATTGACACTTAAGAACTTCAAAGTATGTGGCATCTCGAATTCAAATCCGTTTTGCTATATTAATAGCTCGTTAGAATCAGCATGAAAAACTGTATTAGAATCCTTGGATAAATTTATCTACTATTGGTTATAAAAAAGTTATGATAGGGAAATTAAAAAATATCGGATATTAATTGACACTTAAGAACTTCAAAGTGATGTGGCATCTCGAATTCAAATCCGTTTTGCTATATTAATAGCTCGTTAGAATCAGCATAAAAAACTGTATTAGAATCCTTGGATAAATTTATCTACTATTGGTTATAAAAAAGTTATGATAGGGAAATTAAAAAATATCGGATATTAATTGACACTTAAGAACTTCAAAGTGATGTGGCATCTCGAATTCAAATCCGTTTTGCTATATTAATAGCTCGTTAGAATCAGCATAAAAAACTGTATTAGAATCCTTGGATAAATTTATCTACTATTGGTTATAAAAAAGTTATGATAGGGAAATTAAAAAATATCGGATATTAATTGACACTTAAGAACTTCAAAGTATGTGGCATCTCGAATTCAAATCCGTTTTGCTATATTAATAGCTCGTTAGAATCAGCATGAAAAACTGTATTAGAATCCTTGGATAAATTTATCTACTATTGGTTATAAAAAAGTTATGATAGGGAAATTAAAAAATATCGGATATTAATTGACACTTAAGAACTTCAAAGTGATGTGGCATCTCGAATTCAAATCCGTTTTGCTATATTAATAGCTCGTTAGAATCAGCATAAAAAACTGTATTAGAATCCTTGGATAAATTTATCTACTATTGGTTATAAAAAAGTTATGATAGGGAAATTAAAAAATATCGGATATTAATTGACACTTAAGAACTTCAAAGTGATGTGGCATCTCGAATTCAAATCCGTTTTGCTATATTAATAGCTCGTTAGAATCAGCATAAAAAACTGTATTAGAATCCTTGGATAAATTTATCTACTATTGGTTATAAAAAAGTTATGATAGGGAAATTAAAAAATATCGGATACTAATTGACACTTAAGAACTTCAAAGTTATGTGGCATCTCGAATTCAAATCCGTTTTGCTATATTAATAGCTCGTTAGAATCAGCATGAAAAACTGTATTAGAATCCTTGGATAAATTTATCTACTATTGGTTATAAAAAAGTTATGATAGGGAAATTAAAAAATATCGGATATTAATTGACACTTAAGAACTTCAAAGTGATGTGGCATCTCGAATTCAAATCCGTTTTGCTATATTAATAGCTCGTTAGAATCAGCATAAAAAACTGTATTAGAATCCTTCGATAAATTTATCTACTATTGGTTATAAAAAAGTTATGATAGGGAAATTAAAAAATATCGGATATTAATTGACACTTAAGAACTTCAAAGTTATGTGGCATCTCGAATTCAAATCCGTTTTGCTATATTAATAGCTCGTTAGAATCAGCATGAAAAACTGTATTAGAATCCTTGGATAAATTTATCTACTATTGGTTATAAAAAAGTTATGATAGGGAAATTAAAAAATATCGGATATTAATTGACACTTAAGAACTTCAAAGTGATGTGGCATCTCGAATTCAAATCCGTTTTGCTATATTAATAGCTCGTTAGAATCAGCATGAAAAACTATATTAAAATCCTTGGATAAATTTATCTACTATTGGTTATAAAAAAGTTATGATAGGGAAATTAAAAAATATCGGATATTAATTGACACTTAAGAACTTCAAAGTATGTGGCATCTCGAATTCAAATCCGTTTTGCTATATTAATAGCTCGTTAGAATCAGCATGAAAAACTGTATTAGAATCCTTGGATAAATTTATCTACTATTGGTTATAAAAAAGTTATGATAGGGAAATTAAAAAATATCGGATATTAATTGACACTTAAGAACTTCAAAGTGATGTGGCATCTCGAATTCAAATCCGTTTTGCTATATTAATAGCTCGTTAGAATCAGCATAAAAAACTGTATTAGAATCCTTGGATAAATTTATCTACTATTGGTTATAAAAAAGTTATGATAGGGAAATTAAAAAATATCGGATATTAATTGACACTTAAGAACTTCAAAGTGATGTGGCATCTCGAATTCAAATCCGTTTTGCTATATTAATAGCTCGTTAGAATCAGCATGAAAAACTGTATTAGAATCCTTGGATAAATTTATCTACTATTGGTTATAAAAAAGTTATGATAGGGAAATTAAAAAATATCGGATATTAATTGACACTTAAGAACTTCAAAGTTATGTGGCATCTCGAATTCAAATCCGTTTTGCTATATTAATAGCTCGTTAGAATCAGCATGAAAAACTGTATTAGAATCCTTGGATAAATTTATCTACTATTGGTTATAAAAAAGTTATGATAGGGAAATTAAAAAATATCGGATATTAATTGACACTTAAGAACTTCAAAGTGATGTGGCATCTCGAATTCAAATCCGTTTTGCTATATTAATAGCTCGTTAGAATCAGCATGAAAAACTATATTAAAATCCTTGGATAAATTTATCTACTATTGGTTATAAAAAAGTTATGATAGGGAAATTAAAAAATATCGGATATTAATTGACACTTAAGAACTTCAAAGTGATGTGGCATCTCGAATTCAAATCCGTTTTGCTATATTAATAGCTCGTTAGAATCAGCATAAAAAACTGTATTAGAATCCTTGGATAAATTTATCTACTATTGGTTATAAAAAAGTTATGATAGGGAAATTAAAAAATATCGGATATTAATTGACACTTAAGAACTTCAAAGTGATGTGGCATCTCGAATTCAAATCCGTTTTGCTATATTAATAGCTCGTTAGAATCAGCATAAAAAACTGTATTAGAATCCTTGGATAAATTTATCTACTATTGGTTATAAAAAAGTTATGATAGGGAAATTAAAAAATATCGGATACTAATTGACACTTAAGAACTTCAAAGTTATGTGGCATCTCGAATTCAAATCCGTTTTGCTATATTAATAGCTCGTTAGAATCAGCATGAAAAACTGTATTAGAATCCTTGGATAAATTTATCTACTATTGGTTATAAAAAAGTTATGATAGGGAAATTAAAAAATATCGGATATTAATTGACACTTAAGAACTTCAAAGTGATGTGGCATCTCGAATTCAAATCCGTTTTGCTATATTAATAGCTCGTTAGAATCAGCATAAAAAACTGTATTAGAATCCTTGGATAAATTTATCTACTATTGGTTATAAAAAAGTTATGATAGGGAAATTAAAAAATATCGGATACTAATTGACACTTAAGAACTTCAAAGTTATGTGGCATCTCGAATTCAAATCCGTTTTGCTATATTAATAGCTCGTTAGAATCAGCATGAAAAACTGTATTAGAATCCTTGGATAAATTTATCTACTATTGGTTATAAAAAAGTTATGATAGGGAAATTAAAAAATATCGGATATTAATTGACACTTAAGAACTTCAAAGTGATGTGGCATCTCGAATTCAAATCCGTTTTGCTATATTAATAGCTCGTTAGAATCAGCATAAAAAACTGTATTAGAATCCTTGGATAAATTTATCTACTATTGGTTATAAAAAAGTTATGATAGGGAAATTAAAAAATATCGGATATTAATTGACACTTAAGAACTTCAAAGTTATGTGGCATCTCGAATTCAAATCCGTTTTGCTATATTAATAGCTCGTTAGAATCAGCATGAAAAACTGTATTAGAATCCTTGGATAAATTTATCTACTATTGGTTATAAAAAAGTTATGATAGGGAAATTAAAAAATATCGGATATTAATTGACACTTAAGAACTTCAAAGTGATGTGGCATCTCGAATTCAAATCCGTTTTGCTATATTAATAGCTCGTTAGAATCAGCATGAAAAACTATATTAAAATCCTTGGATAAATTTATCTACTATTGGTTATAAAAAAGTTATGATAGGGAAATTAAAAAATATCGGATATTAATTGACACTTAAGAACTTCAAAGTGATGTGGCATCTCGAATTCAAATCCGTTTTGCTATATTAATAGCTCGTTAGAATCAGCATGAAAAACTGTATTAGAATCCTTGGATAAATTTATCTACTATTGGTTATAAAAAAGTTATGATAGGGAAATTAAAAAATATCGGATATTAATTGACACTTAAGAACTTCAAAGTGATGTGGCATCTCGAATTCAAATCCGTTTTGCTATATTAATAGCTCGTTAGAATCAGCATAAAAAACTGTATTAGAATCCTTGGATAAATTTATCTACTATTGGTTATAAAAAAGTTATGATAGGGAAATTAAAAAATATCGGATACTAATTGACACTTAAGAACTTCAAAGTTATGTGGCATCTCGAATTCAAATCCGTTTTGCTATATTAATAGCTCGTTAGAATCAGCATGAAAAACTGTATTAGAATCCTTGGATAAATTTATCTACTATTGGTTATAAAAAAGTTATGATAGGGAAATTAAAAAATATCGGATATTAATTGACACTTAAGAACTTCAAAGTGATGTGGCATCTCGAATTCAAATCCGTTTTGCTATATTAATAGCTCGTTAGAATCAGCATGAAAAACTGTATTAGAATCCTTGGATAAATTTATCTACTATTGGTTATAAAAAAGTTATGATAGGGAAATTAAAAAATATCGGATATTAATTGACACTTAAGAACTTCAAAGTTATGTGGCATCTCGAATTCAAATCCGTTTTGCTATATTAATAGCTCGTTAGAATCAGCATGAAAAACTGTATTAGAATCCTTGGATAAATTTATCTACTATTGGTTATAAAAAAGTTATGATAGGGAAATTAAAAAATATCGGATATTAATTGACACTTAAGAACTTCAAAGTGATGTGGCATCTCGAATTCAAATCCGTTTTGCTATATTAATAGCTCGTTAGAATCAGCATGAAAAACTATATTAAAATCCTTGGATAAATTTATCTACTATTGGTTATAAAAAAGTTATGATAGGGAAATTAAAAAATATCGGATATTAATTGACACTTAAGAACTTCAAAGTGATGTGGCATCTCGAATTCAAATCCGTTTTGCTATATTAATAGCTCGTTAGAATCAGCATGAAAAACTGTATTAGAATCCTTGGATAAATTTATCTACTATTGGTTATAAAAAAGTTATGATAGGGAAATTAAAAAATATCGGATATTAATTGACACTTAAGAACTTCAAAGTGATGTGGCATCTCGAATTCAAATCCGTTTTGCTATATTAATAGCTCGTTAGAATCAGCATAAAAAACTGTATTAGAATCCTTGGATAAATTTATCTACTATTGGTTATAAAAAAGTTATGATAGGGAAATTAAAAAATATCGGATATTAATTGACACTTAAGAACTTCAAAGTGATGTGGCATCTCGAATTCAAATCCGTTTTGCTATATTAATAGCTCGTTAGAATCAGCATGAAAAACTGTATTAGAATCCTTGGATAAATTTATCTACTATTGGTTATAAAAAAGTTATGATAGGGAAATTAAAAAATATCGGATATTAATTGACACTTAAGAACTTCAAAGTTATGTGGCATCTCGAATTCAAATCCGTTTTGCTATATTAATAGCTCGTTAGAATCAGCATGAAAAACTGTATTAGAATCCTTGGATAAATTTATCTACTATTGGTTATAAAAAAGTTATGATAGGGAAATTAAAAAATATCGGATATTAATTGACACTTAAGAACTTCAAAGTGATGTGGCATCTCGAATTCAAATCCGTTTTGCTATATTAATAGCTCGTTAGAATCAGCATGAAAAACTATATTAAAATCCTTGGATAAATTTATCTACTATTGGTTATAAAAAAGTTATGATAGGGAAATTAAAAAATATCGGATATTAATTGACACTTAAGAACTTCAAAGTGATGTGGCATCTCGAATTCAAATCCGTTTTGCTATATTAATAGCTCGTTAGAATCAGCATGAAAAACTGTATTAGAATCCTTGGATAAATTTATCTACTATTGGTTATAAAAAAGTTATGATAGGGAAATTAAAAAATATCGGATATTAATTGACACTTAAGAACTTCAAAGTGATGTGGCATCTCGAATTCAAATCCGTTTTGCTATATTAATAGCTCGTTAGAATCAGCATAAAAAACTGTATTAGAATCCTTGGATAAATTTATCTACTATTGGTTATAAAAAAGTTATGATAGGGAAATTAAAAAATATCGGATACTAATTGACACTTAAGAACTTCAAAGTTATGTGGCATCTCGAATTCAAATCCGTTTTGCTATATTAATAGCTCGTTAGAATCAGCATAAAAAACTGTATTAGAATCCTTGGATAAATTTATCTACTATTGGTTATAAAAAAGTTATGATAGGGAAATTAAAAAATATCGGATACTAATTGACACTTAAGAACTTCAAAGTTATGTGGCATCTCGAATTCAAATCCGTTTTGCTATATTAATAGCTCGTTAGAATCAGCATGAAAAACTGTATTAGAATCCTTGGATAAATTTATCTACTATTGGTTATAAAAAAGTTATGATAGGGAAATTAAAAAATATCGGATATTAATTGACACTTAAGAACTTCAAAGTGATGTGGCATCTCGAATTCAAATCCGTTTTGCTATATTAATAGCTCGTTAGAATCAGCATGAAAAACTGTATTAGAATCCTTGGATAAATTTATCTACTATTGGTTATAAAAAAGTTATGATAGGGAAATTAAAAAATATCGGATATTAATTGACACTTAAGAACTTCAAAGTTATGTGGCATCTCGAATTCAAATCCGTTTTGCTATATTAATAGCTCGTTAGAATCAGCATGAAAAACTGTATTAGAATCCTTGGATAAATTTATCTACTATTGGTTATAAAAAAGTTATGATAGGGAAATTAAAAAATATCGGATATTAATTGACACTTAAGAACTTTGTCAAATTTAATTTGGAGGAATAGAAGAATTTATTTAAATTAAATTTAATTTGAGGAACAAATACAAAATTAAATCAGAACACAACTTTATTTTATTTTTACAAATTAAATAAACTAAAGAATGAATGGTGAACAGAGAGAAAAAGGGGAGGGGATGGAAACTTTTATAAGCACTAAAAATACGACAAAAGGGTACAGATAAAAAGGGTCAAGTTTATTTAAGTCCATACGACATCCCTCCCATTCAGATGCGACGTCCCTTGGAGCATTTCCAAAATTTTAACGAAAGGTGTCTGGTGGCGGGTGATTTCGATCTCAATGGTTCTTCAGCGTCGCCAAGACACTGAGGACCGTTCATGCTTATACGGATGAGTTCTGATTGGTGAACGATAATTTGAAGATCCCGGCCGATGTTGTTTACGTCGAATTGGTGATCGAGGGTCAGTAGGGCGGCGGCGGTCACCAAGACTTCCACAGTCCCCTCGCCTCATTGGTGTCTCACTTGCTGGCCTTACAACAACAATTCTCGAATGGATCCTCTTCCTTCCTTCTTCTTTTTCTCCTGGGAAGCTTCCCACACTATAAATCCAAGCGAGCATAGCTTTTACGCCATGTTCCGTCATTAAACCATTTTTGTTAATTCGGTGGCCGGCAAAAGATTCTCCGTATCGAAATACTTCTCCTAAACTTCTTCCGTTCTCTCCAACTAGACCTAACTTTATGTTTGTTCCGGCTAAAAGTGGAGGCATTAATCTAATTAATTCTTCGTATTCTTCTTTTTTAGAATGGACATAAGGCGGAATTGCCCAAAGAATTTGTAAATGAGTGTAAGGAGAACAAATTTCACGGATTCGATTAAAATTTTCTTGAATTGTTTCCAAATTAACATTTTGAATTAAAGCATCTCTTCCTATAACAATTAACAGGCCTTTAACTTTGCTTGAAAGAATAACAGAAGAAATGTCCCGAATAATTCCACTTAAACCTTCTTCTTCATTAGTTAAAGCTTTAATGTTTGTCATTTCTCTTGTGAGCTGAACCGCAGATGAGTCACCAAGAATCACCCGAGGCAAAGTAATAAGTTGCTTTCGATGGATTACTTTTGCTCGAATTTCTTCTAAAATCCAATTTGCTAATGTGAACAGATCGCACCAAGCTTTCTGCTCAACTTGTTGTTGAGTGGTAAAAGGCATTATTGGAATTTTGGTGTGGATAGGAGAAAAACCACTTTGTTGTAATAATTGGAAGGAATCATTACAATTTCGAATCCAAGCTTCTAACGCAATTTTCAAATCTTCTTCTTTCGGAAAAATGTCTTTGGGTATCAAATCACCTTTCCCTCCAATAAACATAATAAACTCTTCTTTTGGCTCGCCTTCAATTATTATTTGTGTCAACCGACGTGCTGCAGTAGAAGAAGAAAATTGGCGGAGAATAAAAGTTGTCAGTAAAGCTTGTAAAGGAGTTTTAGCTATTTTTATGCCGAGTGTTGTTTGACGTCCAAGAACAGGGTCTAATTCAGAGATTTCCAACGGAGAACATTCTTCATGCCCTTCTCCTTGACATGCTTTTGTCCAGTCAATTATGTTTGAGTCCTCCTCATCCCCTAAAAAATTTGTCGTCTCTGACAATTTTAAATTAAAGTCTTTAAATGTTTCAGTTTTTTCTTTTTCATTTAAAATAAACAACGTTGCAAACAAATGTTTAAAAGGTGTTTTCTTTTTTGGGAGTATAGAAATGTCAGGAATTCCAGGTGTTGGGATTTTAATCAATCTTTCTAAAGGAACAGTTATTTGGTCAGCATCACTAGTTTCAACGTGGTGTGTTACAACGTCGGTTTGAGTTAGTTCCTCGTCATTTAAAGCAAAAATGTCAGAATAACCCCCAATAGCTTTCTCTAATTTCCTAATACTTTCTCCATCTTTAGACTTTATTGCTTGTTTTGCCTCATGTTCTATTTGCTTTCGCCTATCATGTATTTCGTTACTAGACAAATTTAAAGCGCGAACAAACGCAGTATTCCCAAGTTTGAGCGTATTTTCAGCCTCGATCACTTCGTTAACAACTTCTAATTTCCCAATATTTTCGCCTTTATTTAATTCTAAAGGGATTGACAATTTGTTAGTAATTGGAACAGTCGAAGTAGCCTGCGTAGCTGAAATAACTCCAGGTTCTATGTGAAATTCAGAGCTTTCTTTTTCATTACTCGAAAGAATTGCTTCCTTTCCAGTCAAATATTTTGAATTTATTTCAACTGGCACTAATGTTGTGGACCTTGGAGCCAAAACAGTTTTAAAAACAGCCCTAACTTGAGTCATTTCCTCTTCATTTTCATCTAATTGTTCAAAATCAATTTTAGTTAAATTCGATTCATCAAACATTTTAAATCCTAAAGCTCCTAGAGCATTAGTTCCTACAATGACATTTGATCCAAAGGGAGCGGTCGAAACATGTAGACTAATATCTACAGGCAACGTATTTTGACGATTTGCAGGAAGACTAACGACACCGTAAGAACGAATTGACTGGCCATTAATGTCTACTATGTGCATCGATTGTTGAGAGAAATTTTCTTTAGTTAAAGCGACTTTTTCCTCTTTTAGAAGTTTTGCGAGAAATTCAGCAGAAATTAAAGAGACTTGTGCGCCGCCATCGGCTATAGCAGTTGCTTTTTGCCCATTAAAGAAAATATCAAAATTAACAAGTTTTCCCACTTTTGGTGGCATCAAGTTTGTACCTTCATCCTCACTTTTCTCTTGAATACCATTAATCCATCTCATTATTTCCTTATGCGCGTTTTCTTTTTCGCTAGCAACTTTTTCTTTCTCAATTTCTTCACTAACAATTTCATTTAAACGCACACATTGAGCAGTCCTTCTCTGATTGTTATTTGGGGTGTTTCCTCTGTTTTGGTAATTACTGTTCGAATTATTTCCAAAATAATTTCGATTTTGGTTCCCCGTATTATGAGTTATTGCCAAATACTTGTTTTGTCGATTTGGACCCTGAGTGTCTCCAGAATTTCGCCAATTACTTGCTTGATTACTAGTGCCAGGATTTCTTTCGCGACAATAAGTTGCAATGTGTCCGGGTCTTCCACAAATATAGCAATTTCGATTTTCTTGCCATTGAAGGGCTGCTCTAACATTTTGATTTTCAATAGGCTGTTGAATTCTTAAAGCGCGATTTTGATCATTGCGGTAGTAATTATGGCTTTGTCTTTCAAAATTTTGGTGTGCACTACCAGAATTGTTTGGCCTATGCTTAATCATATTTTTAGCAGCTTCAGCTCTTGCGGCGAGTGCAATAAACGAATCGTATGACATGTTTGGAGTACGTGACAATTCTAAAGACAATGCAATCTCAGGACATTCTAAAGCTCTCAAAAAGTGTTTAATGGCATAATCATCAATTAGATATTGATTTAAGCCGGGATATGCACGACGTACCACTCCATAAACACGTTCGGACAGTTGATCAATATTTTCGCCTTGACGACGTTTCAAACCAGTAAAAAGTTGATCGAAAGCCTGCGCTTCCCTAGCGTCTAAATTTTCAAGAATTGTAATCATTTTTCTCTTTACAAACGCGTATAAACTTTGCGAGCCAAATGAATTTATCTCTTCGCTATCAAGCGCAGCATTTAGTGCTCTTTCTGCTTTTCCTTCTACTTTTGACTGCAGTGCGCGTATTCTTTGCGCATCTGTCCACTCTTCAGTTCCTAGATCAAATCTTCTAAAGAATGCTCTAATCTTATCAGATCCTTCTCTACCATCAATATCAGGAATCTTATCTAGAATCAGTGCAGCTTCCAAACGATTAAACGTGCTAAACCGCTGTAAAGGACCGCGAACTAAATCTACTTGCTGAAAAGGTACTCTTTCAAACGTTTCTCCGCGGTTAAACTGATTTTCTGCTGTATACCCCTGATTTTGCGTTTCAAACTGGTGGGGAGTCTTTTGAAAATTCGTGTTTTGCCCGCAGCGTTGTTTAGAATTTTGGTTTTTTCTGTTTTTATTATTTTCCATATTTTGATTATTCCCACCTTTTCCAACATCAGATTCACCAATCAATTCATTTTGATCCACACCGTCCAGAACAACATCTTCACCTTCCAAAAGATCGTCTTCATTCCGAAAATCTACAAAATTTTCAGAATGTTTATTTTGATTATTTCTGTTTAATCCAGCCGAATCGCGGACATTCCCGTTTTCAAAATAGGAATGGTCCTGTAAATCTTCAGCCCTATGAGTCGGTTCCGAGCACAAGCTTTTACTCTTTGATTTAGCTTGGGCGTTCCTCCCGTTTTGTCTATCCTTATTTATAAAATCCATAGCCTCAAGATTGACCTCTATTCCGTCCTCTAACAGTTGTCTAATCCTACGTCGGGTCAACATTCCCTGATGATCAGTTCCACTATTCATCTTTAATCAACTATGCAAAAAAAATTATTTCCAAAGTTTTCTACCACAAAGGTATTTTTTAATTACCACAAAGATAATTTTTTAATTGATTGCTTACTTAGGACCGCAAAGGTCTTTCCAATCTTTTCTCACAAAAATTCTGTTTTGGCTTCTTTTTTCTCACAAATTTCAAACCGCCAAGGTTGTTTTCTCTTCTCTTTAACGGGTCAAGTAGTATCCAATCAATAACTTATTCAAAACCACAAATGTTTTCTCTACTAGATGGTTTTCAAACCGCAAAGGTTTTTCTCAATGAGTCAAATATGGGAGTTGATTTTATTGAAATTTCAAACCGCAAAGGTTTTTTGAATCAAGTTGGGAGTATTTTAATCAAAAGACTACGTACAAACCACAAAGGTTTTTAAAAAAAAAACAAAAATCCAAGGAAAATGTCTTGTGATTCGGCTGTCTTTTAAAAAATTTAACACTCACCCTCTTCCAGGAGCGCCATGTCAAATTTAATTTGGAGGAATAGAAGAATTTATTTAAATTAAATTTAATTTGAGGAACAAATACAAAATTAAATCAGAACACAACTTTATTTTATTTTTACAAATTAAATAAACTAAAGAATGAATGGTGAACAGAGAGAAAAAGGGGAGGGGATGGAAACTTTTATAAGCACTAAAAATACGACAAAAGGGTACAGATAAAAAGGGTCAAGTTTATTTAAGTCCATACGACAACTTCAAAGTTATGTGGCATCTCGAATTCAAATCCGTTTTGCTATATTAATAGCTCGTTAGAATCAGCATGAAAAACTGTATTAGAATCCTTGGATAAATTTATCTACTATTGGTTATAAAAAAGTTATGATAGGGAAATTAAAAAATATCGGATATTAATTGACACTTAAGAACTTCAAAGTGATGTGGCATCTCGAATTCAAATCCGTTTTGCTATATTAATAGCTCGTTAGAATCAGCATGAAAAACTATATTAAAATCCTTGGATAAATTTATCTACTATTGGTTATAAAAAAGTTATGATAGGGAAATTAAAAAATATCGGATATTAATTGACACTTAAGAACTTCAAAGTGATGTGGCATCTCGAATTCAAATCCGTTTTGCTATATTAATAGCTCGTTAGAATCAGCATGAAAAACTGTATTAGAATCCTTGGATAAATTTATCTACTATTGGTTATAAAAAGTTATGATAGGGAAATTAAAAAATATCGGATATTAATTGACACTTAAGAACTTCAAAGTGATGTGGCATCTCGAATTCAAATCCGTTTTGCTATATTAATAGCTCGTTAGAATCAGCATAAAAAACTGTATTAGAATCCTTGGATAAATTTATCTACTATTGGTTATAAAAAAGTTATGATAGGGAAATTAAAAAATATCGGATACTAATTGACACTTAAGAACTTCAAAGTTATGTGGCATCTCGAATTCAAATCCGTTTTGCTATATTAATAGCTCGTTAGAATCAGCATGAAAAACTGTATTAGAATCCTTGGATAAATTTATCTACTATTGGTTATAAAAAAGTTATGATAGGGAAATTAAAAAATATCGGATATTAATTGACACTTAAGAACTTCAAAGTGATGTGGCATCTCGAATTCAAATCCGTTTTGCTATATTAATAGCTCGTTAGAATCAGCATAAAAAACTGTATTAGAATCCTTGGATAAATTTATCTACTATTGGTTATAAAAAAGTTATGATAGGGAAATTAAAAAATATCGGATACTAATTGACACTTAAGAACTTCAAAGTTATGTGGCATCTCGAATTCAAATCCGTTTTGCTATATTAATAGCTCGTTAGAATCAGCATGAAAAACTGTATTAGAATCCTTGGATAAATTTATCTACTATTGGTTATAAAAAGTTATGATAGGGAAATTAAAAAATATCGGATATTAATTGACACTTAAGAACTTCAAAGTGATGTGGCATCTCGAATTCAAATCCGTTTTGCTATATTAATAGCTCGTTAGAATCAGCATAAAAAACTGTATTAGAATCCTTGGATAAATTTATCTACTATTGGTTATAAAAAAGTTATGATAGGGAAATTAAAAAATATCGGATATTAATTGACACTTAAGAACTTCAAAGTTATGTGGCATCTCGAATTCAAATCCGTTTTGCTATATTAATAGCTCGTTAGAATCAGCATGAAAAACTGTATTAGAATCCTTGGATAAATTTATCTACTATTGGTTATAAAAAAGTTATGATAGGGAAATTAAAAATATCGGATATTAATTGACACTTAAGAACTTCAAAGTGATGTGGCATCTCGAATTCAAATCCGTTTTGCTATATTAATAGCTCGTTAGAATCAGCATGAAAAACTATATTAAAATCCTTGGATAAATTTATCTACTATTGGTTATAAAAAAGTTATGATAGGGAAATTAAAAAATATCGGATATTAATTGACACTTAAGAACTTCAAAGTGATGTGGCATCTCGAATTCAAATCCGTTTTGCTATATTAATAGCTCGTTAGAATCAGCATGAAAAACTGTATTAGAATCCTTGGATAAATTTATCTACTATTGGTTATAAAAAAGTTATGATAGGGAAATTAAAAAATATCGGATATTAATTGACACTTAAGAACTTCAAAGTGATGTGGCATCTCGAATTCAAATCCGTTTTGCTATATTAATAGCTCGTTAGAATCAGCATAAAAAACTGTATTAGAATCCTTGGATAAATTTATCTACTATTGGTTATAAAAAAGTTATGATAGGGAAATTAAAAAATATCGGATACTAATTGACACTTAAGAACTTCAAAGTTATGTGGCATCTCGAATTCAAATCCGTTTTGCTATATTAATAGCTCGTTAGAATCAGCATGAAAAACTGTATTAGAATCCTTGGATAAATTTATCTACTATTGGTTATAAAAAAGTTATGATAGGGAAATTAAAAAATATCGGATATTAATTGACACTTAAGAACTTCAAAGTGATGTGGCATCTCGAATTCAAATCCGTTTTGCTATATTAATAGCTCGTTAGAATCAGCATGAAAAACTGTATTAGAATCCTTGGATAAATTTATCTACTATTGGTTATAAAAAAGTTATGATAGGGAAATTAAAAAATATCGGATATTAATTGACACTTAAGAACTTCAAAGTTATGTGGCATCTCGAATTCAAATCCGTTTTGCTATATTAATAGCTCGTTAGAATCAGCATGAAAAACTGTATTAGAATCCTTGGATAAATTTATCTACTATTGGTTATAAAAAAGTTATGATAGGGAAATTAAAAAATATCGGATATTAATTGACACTTAAGAACTTCAAAGTGATGTGGCATCTCGAATTCAAATCCGTTTTGCTATATTAATAGCTCGTTAGAATCAGCATGAAAACTGTATTAGAATCCTTGGATAAATTTATCTACTATTGGTTATAAAAAAGTTATGATAGGGAAATTAAAAAATATCGGATACTAATTGACACTTAAGAACTTCAAAGTTATGTGGCATCTCGAATTCAAATCCGTTTTGCTATATTAATAGCTCGTTAGAATCAGCATGAAAAACTGTATTAGAATCCTTGGATAAATTTATCTACTATTGGTTATAAAAAAGTTATGATAGGGAAATTAAAAAATATCGGATATTAATTGACACTTAAGAACTTCAAAGTGATGTGGCATCTCGAATTCAAATCCGTTTTGCTATATTAATAGCTCGTTAGAATCAGCATGAAAAACTGTATTAGAATCCTTGGATAAATTTATCTACTATTGGTTATAAAAAAGTTATGATAGGGAAATTAAAAAATATCGGATATTAATTGACACTTAAGAACTTCAAAGTGATGTGGCATCTCGAATTCAAATCCGTTTTGCTATATTAATAGCTCGTTAGAATCAGCATGAAAAAATGTATTAGAATCCTTGGATTAATTTATCTACTATTGGTTATAAAAAAGTTATGATAGGGAAATTAAAAAATATCGGATATTAATTGACACTTAAGAACTTCAAAGTGATGTGGCATCTCGAATTCAAATCCGTTTTGCTATATTAATAGCTCGTTAGAATCAGCATGAAAAAACTGTATTAGAATCCTTGGATAAATTTATCTACTATTGGTTATAAAAAAGTTATGATAGGGAAATTAAAAAATATCGGATATTAATTGACACTTAAGAACTTCAAAGTGATGTGGCATCTCGAATTCAAATCCGTTTTGCTATATTAATAGCTCGTTAGAATCAGCATGAAAAACTGTATTAGAATCCTTGGATAAATTTATCTACTATTGGTTATAAAAAAGTTATGATAGGGAAATTAAAAAATATCGGATATTAATTGACACTTAAGAACTTCAAAGTGATGTGGCATCTCGAATTCAAATCCGTTTTGCTATATTAATAGCTCGTTAGAATCAGCATGAAAAACTGTATTAGAATCCTTGGATAAATTTATCTACTATTGGTTATAAAAAAGTTATGATAGGGAAATTAAAAAATATCGGATATTAATTGACACTTAAGAACTTCAAAGTGATGTGGCATCTCGAATTCAAATCCGTTTTGCTATATTAATAGCTCGTTAGAATCAGCATGAAAAACTGTATTAGAATCCTTGGATAAATTTATCTACTATTGGTTATAAAAAAGTTATGATAGGGAAATTAAAAAATATCGGATATTAATTGACACTTAAGAACTTCAAAGTGATGTGGCATCTCGAATTCAAATCCGTTTTGCTATATTAATAGCTCGTTAGAATCAGCATGAAAAAACTGTATTAGAATCCTTGGATAAATTTATCTACTATTGGTTATAAAAAAGTTATGATAGGGAAATTAAAAAATATCGGATATTAATTGACACTTAAGAACTTCAAAGTGATGTGGCATCTCGAATTCAAATCCGTTTTGCTATATTAATAGCTCGTTAGAATCAGCATAAAAAACTGTATTAGAATCCTTGGATAAATTTATCTACTATTGGTTATAAAAAAGTTATGATAGGGAAATTAAAAAATATCGGATATTAATTGACACTTAAGAACTTCAAAGTGATGTGGCATCTCGAATTCAAATCCGTTTTGCTATATTAATAGCTCGTTAGAATCAGCATGAAAAACTGTATTAGAATCCTTGGATAAATTTATCTACTATTGGTTATAAAAAAGTTATGATAGGGAAATTAAAAAATATCGGATATTAATTGACACTTAAGAACTTCAAAGTGATGTGGCATCTCGAATTCAAATCCGTTTTGCTATATTAATAGCTCGTTAGAATCAGCATGAAAAACTGTATTAGAATCCTTGGATAAATTTATCTACTATTGGTTATAAAAAAGTTATGATAGGGAAATTAAAAAATATCGGATATTAATTGACACTTAAGAACTTCAAAGTGATGTGGCATCTCGAATTCAAATCCGTTTTGCTATATTAATAGCTCGTTAGAATCAGCATGAAAAACTGTATTAGAATCCTTGGATAAATTTATCTACTATTGGTTATAAAAAAGTTATGATAGGGAAATTAAAAAATATCGGATATTAATTGACACTTAAGAACTTCAAAGTGATGTGGCATCTCGAATTCAAATCCGTTTTGCTATATTAATAGCTCGTAAAAATCAGCATCAAAAAACTGTATTAGAATCCTTGGATAAATTTATCTACTATTGGTTATAAAAAAGTTATGATAGGGAATTTAAAAATATCGGATATTAATTGACACTTAAGAACTTCAAAGTGATGTGGCATCTCGAATTCAAATCCGTTTTGCTATATTAATAGCTCGTTAGAATCAGCATGAAAAACTGTATTAGAATCCTTGGATAAATTTATCTACTATTGGTTATAAAAAAGTTATGATAGGGAAATTAAAAAATATCGGATATTAAAATTAAAAAATATCGGATATTAATTGACACTTAAGAACTTCAAAGTGATGTGGCATCTCGAATTCAAATCCGTTTTGCTATATTAATAGCTCGTTAGAATCAGCATGAAAAACTGTATTAGAATCCTTGGATAAATTTATCTACTATTGGTTATAAAAAAGTTATGATAGGGAAATTAAAAAATATCGGATATTAATTGACACTTAAGAACTTCAAAGTGATGTGGCATCTCGAATTCAAATCCGTTTTGCTATATTAATAGCTCGTTAGAATCAGCATGAAAAACTGTATTAGAATCCTTGGATAAATTTATCTACTATTGGTTATAAAAAAGTTATGATAGGGAAATTAAAAAATATCGGATATTAATTGACACTTAAGAACTTCAAAGTGATGTGGCATCTCGAATTCAAATCCGTTTTGCTATATTAATAGCTCGTTAGAATCAGCATATGAAAAACTGTATTAGAATCCTTGGATAAATTTATCTACTATTGGTTATAAAAAAGTTATGATAGGGAAATTAAAAAATATCGGATATTAATTGACACTTAAGAACTTCAAAGTGATGTGGCATCTCGAATTCAAATCGTTTTGCTATATTAATAGCTCGTTAGAATCAGCATGAAAACTGTATTAGAATCCTTGGATAAATTTATCTACTATTGGTTATAAAAAAGTTATGATAGGGAAATTAAAAATATCGGATATTAATTGACACTTAAGAACTTCAAAGTGATGTGGCATCTCGAATTCAAATCCGTTTTGCTATATTAGCTCGTTAGAATCAGCATGAAAAAACTGTATTAGAATCCTTGGATAAATTTATCTACTATTGGTTATAAAAAAGTTATGATAGGAAATTAAAAAATATCGGATATTAATTGACACTTAAGAACTTCAAAGTGATGTGGCATCTCGAATTCAAATCCGTTTTGCTATATTAATAGCTCGTTAGAATCAGCATGAAAAACTGTATTAGAATCCTTGGATAAATTTATCTACTATTGGTTATAAAAAAGTTATGATAGGGAAATTAAAAAATATCGGATATTAATTGACACTTAAGAACTTCAAAGTGATGTGGCATCTCGAATTCAAATCCGTTTTGCTATATTAATAGCTCGTTAGAATCAGCATGAAAAACTGTATTAGAATCCTTGGATAAATTTATCTACTATTGGTTATAAAAAAGTTATGATAGGGAAATTAAAAAATATCGGATATTAATTGACACTTAAGAACTTCAAAGTGATGTGGCATCTCGAATTCAAATCCGTTTTGCTATATTAATAGCTCGTTAGAATCAGCATGAAAACTGTATTAGAATCCTTGGATAAATTTATCTACTATTGGTTATAAAAAAGTTATGATAGGGAAATTAAAAAATATCGGATATAATTGACACTTAAGAACTTCAAAGTGATGTGGCATCTCGAATTCAAATCCGTTTTGCTATATTAATAGCTCGTTAGAATCAGCATGAAAAACTGTATTAGAATCCTTGGATAAATTTATATAGTATTGGTTATAAAAAAGTTATGATAGGGAATTTATTAATTTTAGGATATTAATTGACACTTAAGAACTTCAAAGTGATGTGGCATCTCGAATTCAAATCCGTTTTGCTATATTAATAGCTCGTTAGAATCAGCATGAAAAACTGTATTAGAATCCTTGGATAAATTTATCTACTATTGGTTATAAAAAAGTTATGATAGGGAAATTAAAAAATATCGGATATTAATTGACACTTAAGAACTTCAAAGTGATGTGGCATCTCGAATTCAAATCCGTTTTGCTATATTAATAGCTCGTTAGAATCAGCATGAAAAACTGTATTAGAATCCTTGGATAATTTATCTACTATTGGTTATAAAAAAGTTATGATAGGGAAATTAAAAATATCGGATATTAATTGACACTTAAGAACTTCAAAGTGATGTGGCATCTCGAATTCAAATCCGTTTTGCTATATTAATAGCTCGTTAGAATCAGCATGAAAAACTGTATTAGAATCCTTGGATAAATTATCTACTATGGTTATAAAAAGTTATGATAGGGAAATTAAAAAATATCGGATATTAATTGACACTTAAGAACTTCAAAGTGATGTGGCATCTCGAATTCAAATCAGTTTTGCTATATTAATAGCTCGTTAGAATCAGCATGAAAAACTGTATTAGAATCCTTGGATAAATTTATCTACTATTGGTTATAAAAAAGTTATGATAGGGAAATTAAAAAAAATCGGATATTAATTGACACTTAAGAACTTCAAAGTGATGTGGCATCTCGAATTCAAATCCGTTTTGCTATATTAATAGCTCGTTAGAATCAGCATGAAAAACTGTATTAGAATCCTTGGATAAATTTATCTACTATTGGTTATAAAAAAGTTATGATAGGGAAATTAAAAAAATATCGGATATTAATGACACTTAAGAACTTCAAAGTGATGTGGCATCTCGAATTCAAAATCCGTTTTGCTATATTAATAGCTCGTTAGAATCAGCATGAAAAAATGTATTAGAATCCTTGGATAAATTTATCTACTATTGGTTATAAAAAAGTTATGATAGGGAAATTAAAAAATATCGGATATTAATTGACACTTAAGAACTTCAAAGTGATGTGGCATCTCGAATTCAAATCCGTTTTGCTATATTAATAGCTCGTTAGAATCAGCATATGAAAAACTGTATTAGAATCCTTGGATAAATTTATCTACTATTGGTTATAAAAAAAAGTTATGATAGGGAAATTAAAAAAATATCGGATATTAATTGACACTTTAAGAACTTCAAAGTGATGTGGCATCTCGAATTCAAATCCGTTTTGCTATATTAATAGCTCGTTAGAATCAGCATGAAAAACTGTATTAGAATCCTTGGATAAATTTTATCTACTATTGGTTATAAAAAAAGTTATGATAGGGAAATTAAAAATATCGGATATTAATTGACACTTAAGAACTTCAAAGTGATGTGGCATCTCGAATTCAAATCCGTTTTGCTATATTAATAGCTCGTTAGAATCAGCATGAAAAAACTGTATTAGAATCCTTGGATAAATTTATCACTATTGGTTATAAAAAAAAAGGTATGATAGGGAAATTAAAAAATATCGGATATAATTACCACTTAGAACTTCAAAGTGATGTGGCATTCAAATCCGTGTATTTATCTAATATTGGTTTTAAAAAAGTTATGATAGGGAATTAATTGACACTTAAGAACTATGTGGCATCTCGAATTCAAATCCTTTTTTGCTTATTAATAGCTCGGTTTAGAATCAGCATGAAAAACTGTATTAGAATCAGCATGGATTATAATTTATCTATCTACTATTGGTTATAAAAAAGTTATGATAGGGAAAATTAAAAAAGAATCGGATATTAATTGACACTTAAGAACTTCAAAAGTGATGTGGCATCTCGAATTCAAAATCCGTTTTGCTATATTAATAGCTCGTTAGAATCAGCATGAAAAACTGTATTAGAATCCTTGGATAAATTTATCTACTATTGGTTATAAAAAAGTTATGATAGGGAAATTAAAAAATATCGGATATTAATTGACACTTAAGAACTTCAAAGTGATGTGGCATCTCGAATTCAAATCCGTTTTGCTATATTAATAGCTCGTTAGAATCAGCATGAAAAACTGTATTAGAATCCTTGGATAAATTATCTACTATTGGTTATAAAAAAGTTATGATAGGGGAAATTAAAAAATATCGGATATTAATTGACACTTAAGAACTTCAAAGTGATGTGGCATCTCGAATTCAAATCCGTTTTGCTATATTAATAGCTCGTTAGAATCAGCATGAAAAACTGTATTAGAATCCTTGGATAAATTTATCTACTATTGGTTATAAAAAAGTTATGATAGGGAAATTAAAAAATATCGGATATTAATTGACACTTAAGAACTTCAAAGTGATGTGGCATCTCGAATTCAAATCCGTTTTGCTATATTAATAGCTCGTTAGAATCAGCATGAAAAACTGTATTAGAATCCTTGGATAAATTTATCTACTATTGGTTATAAAAAAGTTATGATAGGGAAATTAAAAAATATCGGATATTAATTGACACTTAAGAACTTCAAAATGATGTGGCATCTCGAATTCAAATCCGTTTTGCTATATTAATAGCTCGTTAGAATCAGCATGAAAAACTGTATTAGAATCCTTGGATAAATTTATCTACTATTGGTTATAAAAAAGTTATGATAGGGAAATTAAAAATATCGGATATTAATTGACACTTAAGAACTTCACAATGATGTGGCATCTCGAATTCAAATCCGTTTTGCTATATTAATAGCTCGTTAGAATCAGCATGAAAAACTGTATTAGAATCCTTGGATAAATTTATCTACTATTGGTTATAAAAAAGTTATGATAGGGAAATTAAAAATATCGGATATTAATTGACACTTAAGAACTTCAAAGTGATGTGGCATCTCGAATTCAAATCCGTTTTGCTATATTAATAGCTCGTTAGAATCAGCAAGAAAAAACTGTATTAGAATCTTGGATAAATTTATCTACTATTGGTTATAAAAAAGTTATGATAGGGAAATTAAAAAAATATCGGATATTATTGACACTTAAGAACTTCAAAATGATGTGGCATCTCGAATTCAAATCCGTTTTGCTATATTAATAGCTCGTTAGAATCAGCATGAAAAACTGTATTAGAATCCTTGGATAAATTTATCTACTATTGGTTATAAAAAAGTTATGATAGGGAAATTAAAAAATATCGGATATTAATTGACACTTAAGAACTTCAAAGTGATGTGGCATCTCGAATTCAAATCCGTTTTGCTATATTAATAGCTCGTTAGAATCAGCATGAAAAACTGTATTAGAATCCTTGGATAAATTTATCTACTATTGGTTATAAAAAAAGTTATGATAGGGAAATTAAAAAATATCGGATATTAATTGACACTTAAGAACTTCAAAGTGATGTGGCATCTCGAATTCAAATCCGTTTTGCTATATTAATAGCTCGTTAGAATCAGCATGAAAAACTGTATTAGAATCCTTGGATAAATTTATCTACTATTGGTTATAAAAAAGTTATGATAGGGAAATTAAAAAATATCGGATATTAATTGACACTTAAGAACTTCACAATGATGTGGCATCTCGAATTCAAATCCGTTTTGCTATATTAATAGCTCGTTAGAATCAGCATGAAGAACTGTATTAGAATCCTTGGATAAATTATTTACTATTGGTTATAAAAAAGTTATGATAGGGAAATTAAAAAATATCGGATATTAATTGACACTTAAGAACTTCAAAGTGATGTGGCATCTCGAATTCAAATCCGTTTTGCTATATTAATAGCCGTTAGAATCAGCATGAAAAACTGTATTAGAATCCTTGGATAAATTTATCTACTATTGGTTATAAAAAAAGTTATGATAGGGAAATTAAAAAAATATCGGGATTATTAATTGACACTTAAGAACTTCAAAGTGAGGTTGGGCATCTCGAATTCAAATCCGTTTTGCTATTTAATAGCTCGTTAGAATCAGCATGAAAAACTGTATTAGAATCCTTGGATCATTTATTACTATTGGTTATAAAAAAGTTATGATAGGGAAATTAAAAAATATCGGATATTAATTGACCACTTAAGAA